>JACFYI010003825.1:270399-293666 GCA_014898755.1 Handroanthus guayacan | reverse complement strand
TTTTTTTTTTTTTCCCGAAAGATATATGTCTATGATGAAAGTAATAGTTCGTGTTCGAGAAATAATTAATCTTTGTCACTTCTTGTTTAATTAATTGGTCTCTGGGACAAGTTAGTCTTTCTTGGGGGTTTTATTATCTTGGTCAATCTGGCTTTTATTTATTTTTTCTTGTGGCGATGTTTGAAGTTTAAATTATTGGTTTCTTTTATTGGCAAGTTTTGGATTTTGAAAGGTTATCCAATTTATTCCTCTTTTGTGTTACATCCTGGGATAATTATCCCTACATTTATCAAAGTATCCGATATTTGAATAATTAACATTGCACCCACGACTGTATGGTTCAACTAATGCAATTATAATGACACTTCCACAGTTACACCAGTAAAGTTAACGCATAATTATAATTATACTCCCTTATCCAAGAGTTTTATTTGTAATGTTTAAAATTTTCAAAAAATATAATGATAATTACCTAAATTTTAGAAAATATAATGAAAATTTTGAGAGTGAATTGATAATTTTACCAAACCTCAAGAGGTATCGAGGTAATTATTCCGTACATCACTCATGAGTTCAAAGACCTAATCATGAGAGGCTTCTAATACCTAGAACAGGACTAAGAAAATAAATAAGCTTCTACATAAAATCTTTTTATTTTGACTACAAATCAAATTTTACTTATACTAGACTTTAAAAGACGTGTATCGTACAAGTTCAAGCAATATCCTCAAGGTCGTAAATTTATCAAACCAAAAGGATCACCACAGTTGATTTAATTTTGAATGATATGTACCTGTTAATTAATTCCGCGTGTAGAGTCTAACTAACATTAAAATAAATTCAAAATCAATCTAAATGCTAAATAGTGCGGATATCTTTTACCTTCTACAGAATTTCCACGTTATCCCCATATCAAATATGTCCAACTCCAACCCCACCTTGTATGACAATCTTTAACTACTAGTAGAAGTGTAAAGTTGTGGAGGTGTGAGCGTGGCCACTTAAATACCTTCCATTTGCAAAGGAAGCAAGAAAAGGGGTGGTGTTATTGAAACCCTTTTTGACTTATTAATGAACTTTAATATACTTTTAAACGGGGAAATAGAGTATGCTTTGCGTATGCCAGGAACTTCCATCAACACTAAAAGCAAAGGTATATAAATCTTTCTTTCTTTCTTTTTCTTTTTCTTTTCCTTTTTAAGCAAAAATAAAATATATAATCTTTTATAATTTTTGGGCATGTGTTATTCTCTTTTCAAGGGCAATGTAGAAAGTTCCAGGCCGGTTTCATTATAACTATTTGCAAGTCGTATTCTTATTCTTACTTTTGTTGTTGTTGTTGTTGTTGTTGTTCTTCTTCTTCTTCTTCTTCTTCTTCTTCTTATTGTTATTATTATTATTATTTCGGTTTAGCTAGCTTTTGGTATTCAAATGGATTACTTAATTAAGAGATTATTTTGGTATGTTTTGGATGCTCTGTTTCAATAGGTATTTCATCTCATATTTCATTTTATGAATATTTTTATAAAAAAATATTTAATATACCTAGTATATGTTTATGACATAAAAAAAAGTTAAACAAAGACAAGTATATTGTATACACATAGATATATCTTGTAATTTTTCATAAATTAAAATTAAATCCAATTGCACTTCTATGGATCTATTAATAATTCTGGTCCCTTTTGACTCCAAATTCTTTGGCACACATATTGAGTATGTTACAATCCTTAATATATATATATGCTCAATCTCACACGGGATGTACGTGAATTTTGATTTGGGTCATAAATGTGTCCCACACTCTCAAATTTGGAAGTAAAAGGCTTTCAAAATCATGCAAAACAAACACAAGAGAAGGCACGACTCTTATAATGCAACTTCAATAATTTTTCTTCAAGAAATTAATAATTAATCATGTTACTGAAAAAAAATAGAAAAATGAGATAAAGAAACACTATGGGATATGAGATATGGAATGATTGAGACAGCAAGACAATAGCAGCCTCACATTTTACATAAAATTTGGTAATAATAATTAGGAAGCATCAAAAATTGATTAAAGGCATGATAGGTGGACACGTCTTGCCTTGGAAATTACAGGTTGATTACGTAGCACATGAACTGTCGCACATCACATGTGCTTCATGTGCCAATAATTATTTTTCATGATTGGCGGCTAATTTCTCTCTTTTCTTTAACACAAAGTAGAGATGAGATATTTTTTTCTGACTATTTTGTTCAAAGAGAGAAAATTTTATCTTTGAATCGAAAGTAAAATTTTGGAATGAATGTTTTCAACGCACATGGACTTTGGTGTTTTGATCACATGAATAAACATTGATAAAAAAAAATATAAAAATAATTTGGAAAAGAATTTGAAATTAAGTTGAGATTCGTTCACTTTCAAATAAAACATTGTGCTTATTTGTTGTATTTTTGTTGTATGATTTTTTTGTTTTTAGAGTGCATAGATAGTCATGTTAGTTATCAATTGCGATAAGTGATATATGTTTGTGGTTGATTTTGAAAAAGTGTTCGCGAGACATGTTCATAAATTACTCAAATTGAATACTTTTGTATCACTATTTTCAAATACCAGGGCGTCTAGTAAGTAGGAGTTTCTTCTTCTAAATTGTCTGAAATAGATGTAATATATTTTTGTGAATACGTTTTTTGTATGTAAATTTGATATAAATGACGTTCACATGAATCATTATTGAGTTAAGAAATTGAAATATATTTGAAGAAATATTTCCTTAGAAAAATAAAAAGAAAATATTAAATTTCTTTAAAGAGTCATTGAGAGCTTCAAAAATCACGTAAAGAAAAGAACATACCTAAATCCAACAAGATAACTTAAGTTGCTTGGACCCAATTTTTGGACTTTATATGTTAGAAAACACTAGGAATGCTCGCCAAAGTAATAAAAATTAGAGATAATTACCTCTACACCCCCTGAGGTTTGGTATAATTACCATTACATTTCCTGAGGCGTGGTTAATTACCATTACATCCTCTGAAGTTTGGATAGTTACCATTACACTCCCTGAAAATTTTAAACATTATAAGTAGACCTCCTAGATATGGGGGTGTAATTGTAATATATGCATAAGTTAAGAGAGTGTAGCTGTAATACACTCATACGTTCAATGAGTGTAATTGTAACTATGCATTAACTACATTGTACAGTAGGGGGTGTAATGATAATTAACCTAACCTCAGAGGGGTGTAATGGTAATTATACCAAACCTCAGGGGGTGTAGAGGTAATTATCCCTAAAAATTGTTGAAACTCCTTTATGGAAATAAGTTTTAAACAATAAGATCAAACCAATTATGCAAAATATACCTAGGAATTAATAGATCTTTTTTACAAAAATAAATCTTTGAAGTATAAATAGAAATTCAAAAGATGTGATTCTTATATATTTACATGCTTCAACATTATTTTTCATACATAGGTAATTCAGTTTACATCATATTATAAACTTACACACCCGTGTACTTTATTCTTACATTTATACACTATTAATCATAAATTTCTTTATAACAAAGAAAAATATGTATGATCAACGTACAACATTAAAGGAGGATGATACCTGGACAAATTTATCAAACTATTTAATACATCATTGTATGTCGAACAAATTGTAGCAATCTATAATTTTTTTTATGACAATAGTAAAATGATGATGATGATGATTATTATTATTATTATTATTATTATTAAAAGGGATATTTTACTAAAACATTAATTATCCGTGTGTTAGCGGCGGACATATAATTATATGCAGACACAATAAATTGACCAAATGCCCCACCAAAGTTGATAAGAGTTTGAAAAAGTACACATATATGCCTTTCATTTTCAAATCAAGTTTTGCTTCTTAAAGTGGAATGGTCAGCCCAATCAGAAAAAATTTAAAAAAAGGAAAAGGGTGGAATGGTCAAAATAGGTTTGCTGCATAATAACATCGTTTATTTTATAATTATTATAAACACTATTTCTTTCAAATTTCAAAATTTTAATAATTTGATCTTCCACTAAAATTTTATCCAATTTTAATTAATTAGAAGTTTAATTTCGAGTCAGCTCTAGTCAACGAAGCTTTGCCAAATTTCCGTTTGGTAAAGATAATAAAACAAAGCATAAATAGATGATTAGATGTTTTAACAATTGTACATGGTACTTAATTTATTATTAATTATGTAGTTTTGTTATTGCATAATTTATTATTAATTATGTAGTTTTGTTATTGTTTTTTTATGGTAGTCTTCCATGATTTATTTATTAGTCATGACTTATAACAATTACATGTTTAAAGTGATCCCTAAATTAAAATTTTAATTTGTTATGATAGAAAGATAAATTTTGAGTGAAAAGCAATAAAGGCTAGATAATTCAAAAGGGTAAATTGCATTTTATCCTGTGTGGAGAACAAAATAGACTGAAAATCTCGTATGAAGAAACAATAAGTGTCAAGCATTTTTGTATTTTTGAAAAAAAAAAAAAAAAAAGAGGAAAGCAAGTTGTATTTTCACGAAGGAGATTAAAATGCATCTTATTTAGAAACATAAATTAGCACGCTGCTGACTTTTTTATAGAAAGTTTTCTACTCATTTCATTGTGTGTCATAAAAGGGTTAAAATGCAATTTACCTAAAAAAAAGAATTCAAAATTCATCAAGCAAATTAGAGTGAAGAATTATTCAAAAAGGAAAAAAAAAAAAAAGAAAAGAAAAGAAAAAACGAATGGAAAAGTTATGCAAAAATGAGGAGACATATATCAACCAATAGTACAATTTATAATCAATGTCATCGTACTTTGGGGATGATTATTTGTTTATTTATTAGGTGGATGATGGTGATTGATGAAAAATCAATTAATGAGTATGAGGTCAAATAATTAAATAAATATTATATATAAAATTATTTATACATTGTATCAGACAAAGTTGATAATCACATAAGTATTTCGGTGGATTATTATACCAGTCTATGTTTGTTTTATTGATATGTTCTTAATCAAAACTTATAAGGTAAAAGATTCATACCATTTACTAAAAAGAATTCTTCATCCAAACTGAGACATTTTTATATCATCACATTACGTATCAAAATTAAACATTATGAGATAAGAGCATCTTATACTATATTGAAATTGGTAACGAGTTTTCATTCATTAAAATATGTGGACAGTACATAAATTTGTACATTTTACCCCATTTACTATTGAAAGTAAACAAGCCCTTGGCATTTTTACTACTCACAACATTCCGGAGCCCAGCTAAAGAGATTTTGGTTAAATGTAGAAGTATGAAGTTGAGAAATTTTAGTAATATCCACCACTGCAGTAACTACTCAATATAATCTTTATATTTCAAATTATTGAGTATGTTTAATTAATCTTTAACATATGAATATAATATATGATAAAATAGATTGCCTTCTAAACATACATTACATATAATCAAATCTTTATTTCTTTTAATTACAAAAGAAAGCATCAATTATTATTCCATGTCATGAGACTACCAAAATAAATAAAACTAATAATAGAAGATTGCTAAGGATTGAGGTGGAAAACCAATAATGTCTTAATAGAAATTGGACAATTAGTGAGTGAAATCAAGGAAAATTGCTCTGGCATTAGAATAATTGTTCCTATATCTGTTACATGGTCTTGTTGGCCAGAATTATATAATTTATTTTTCATACAACTTAGATTTATAATATAGTAATAGTAATAATGTATATCATATCCGACATGACAACATCTCACATTGCATTATTTATAATATCAAAAGGCATTTAAAAAATCAACATAAACAATTTCAGGGCAACTTGTATCTCAATCTTTTTCTTCTTTTACCCTTTTAAAGATGATTTATTACACCATTATATCATTAATAGAACAATTTCATTACATTATTAAATCAATACAAAATACAAAATTAAAAAATAAGTATTTAAACATTTTGTTGAGTAGAAAAATAGATTGGAACCCCAAATCAAGAGGTACATGGGGCCTTAAGTATTTAAACATATTTTTCCTTCTTTCTTTCTTTTTTCTTCTTCTTCTTCTTCTTTTCGGTTTTATTTTTTATGTTTTTGGCTCTTTTACTTTAAGAATTTACAATCCTAGGCGTTCTTTGTTTTTGGTTTGAGCATAAAATATTTTTTTCCACAAAATATATCTGAAAACAAATTAAATCTTGTTTCGCAGAAAAAATTGTTTGAAAGTTTTTCAAAATGCCCTTATTACTTATATATTATTGCTATTCTACCAAATTATATTAAAAATCACATTCATCATTACTTTTACATATACATATACATACTTACCATATATAAATTTATAATTAAAATTATATACAAGAAATATTATTTAATTAAAGTATTTTCCAACCAACCAGACAAAAAGTAACTGATTTCATATTTATAATAGAGATTGCTTTTTCCCAAAATATAATCAAATATTATTTTACTTTCAAAACAATTTTTACCTACTGCCGAAAATATAAATAAAAATCTATCTTACTTTCAAAACACCAGTTTCCGAGTACTCTACCACGAAAAACTACAAAACAAAAACATTGTCCTAGGCTCCCCAGCTTGGCAATGAAAACAACGGGCTGATGAGCATAAATACTTTTTTTTTGGTAATTACTTTATGCCTGGGCACGATACTGAAGGGCAGACGGCCCAATACATTGGACTCGGATATTAAATTTAGCCCACATCCCATGAGACAGTTTGAAACTGATTTATCTGAAACAAAAGAGGCCCAAAATCAGGCAAAGCCACCTATGTGCAATAGTTATTATTTGTTAGGTTTACCAGCCCAAGGCCCAAAGGGCCCAAACAAATAACAGAGTACAATAATTGTGTCTGTATATAACAATAAGTTTAGTTGTGTGGTGTTTAAATTTGAATTGAGTTTCTTGGGACTTCAATTATTAGATTCAAACTTCCATTGAGTTTCTTCTTATGTCCGCGCCTTTTTCCTTTTTCCCTTTTTTTTTTTCTCTTAATATTCATCTTCTCTTACATTCTCCCTCAACGTATTACTGTATATTTGCTTCTATCGTCCTCGATTGCCGTCTCCTTTTCCAGTTATAACTAATACAGTAAAACTTGTAGAATTTTCAGTCAACCACCGAAGCTAGCCGTAGTGTCAATGATCCTACCTATAATAGGCACTTTCGACGCATCATATAGTTGCCGAACCACATATGTTTCCTTTATCAATCTCCTCTACGGACCGAAGCAATGAGCTTTACTAAAACATCTATTTCATCTTCATAGATGTATGTCTTTCATTTTGTTTTATTTTTTACATTACAAAAGTTGGGCATAATTACGTGTCTTCTTCAACTTTTTAGTGTGTCATTTTGTCTTTTTTGCCTTTTTTTTTTATTTTTTTATTTCCCTTCCTCTTTCTGCTGAAGTTAATTGTTGGGACACTTTTGTTGGTCTTCTCCCAACCCCAACTATTATAATTCAAAATATTGCAACTTGTTGCTATTACTAATAAAATTAATTCTGATTTCATTATACATTACTGTGTCTTACAAACTTTATATTATCTATCTTTGAACATTAGCGTGGCACAACAGTCATACTCTCAAGTCAAATAAGCGTGAGCGAGAGAGGGAGAGCGGCAAAAATAAAAATGAAAATTATAAGAGAGTAGGAGTGTCTTAGAACACATTTAAAAGTAATTAATAAATATTTTACATATGTATATTTTAGTACTACATTCATGTAAAATACAATTAAAACAGAAAAATGTGCAAAAAAATAAAGTTAAGATTAATTAATTAATATCTTTTTACAAATTATCACTAGGTAATATTTATAACTAATTTTGATACTAATATAACATATTAAACTCTCTCATTACTGGGACAATGATACTAAAAAACTAATAGTAACGCTAAATTAGCAAATTAAATTTTTTAAAATCATCTTAGAGTGGCCTCCCATGTTTAATATCGCCACTTCACAAAAGAGGTGAAAGGATTATATGACTTAGGTCATGCAGCTTATATGCACCATTTAGCAAAATCATTGCTCGGAGTCGGTGTGCTGTTACGCTATACAAAACATTTTCTCCTGAACATTCAATTTGCGCTTTTCTCGCAATTAATTTTCTAAATTTTCTTATTAATTAAAAAACGAAAAAGCAATTAAATTAAGAGAAAGCAAAGTAATCATTCATCCAAATCAAATAATTAAATAGCCAACACTTGGGGTATGTTTCACTGGCTTAAAAAAAAAAAAAAAGGGTCCTCACTTGAATAGATAGAACAGTAGTAATTCGAACACGCAGAAGCTGTCTAAATTCAATCTATCCAAAAGGAAAGATTTAACGTTAAATCACGCGTGCATTATCCAAAGTAATCATGCTCAGACTTTTACTTAAACAATCATTAATATCCTGACCTTTTGCCCCATCTATATATGATGATTATTATTAGATGCCTTTTACTTGAATGTCTCCTTTGACCTATCCATTGAGCCTTTTACAGAATTACTCTTATTTGAGAGAACCGTACAGACCCGCCACTCATGGAACCATTTTAGATAATTGTGATTAGGACAAATCTTGTCTGCATCAGTTTTAATCATTTCGTAATTTTTTGTGATCTTTGCAAAGTAGAATTATTCTTACTTTTGGTGAGTAATAGGTGATAGGCCTAATTACCCGGTGACCAATTTGCCCTTGAAAACAATAAACAATTGCTGAAGACACTAAGGCACGTCTCTTCTTGAGCGGGCAAATTCAAAAGACGGTTCAGTGTGATTTAACTAAATGACCTTAATCACGGATTAAATCCATATGAAGAGTCAAATGATGGCCACCAAATCTGAAGGGACATGTCAGGCCCCTATTATTATAATAAAATTCTCATCACAAGAATGAAACAAATATATGCATTCGAATTATTCAAACTTTAATTATTACAATCTGAATTTATTACCCTGCTTGAATGAAACACCGAAGAATCTTTTTTGATAAAGCCCCAACAACTCTAATACCGTCCTTTGGTTCCACGTAAATACCTAATAATCAATTGAGCTCTATTATAGTTCATGTCTAAACTCGTTTATCTGTTTACAAATAGATTGATCTGCCCAATCCCATTCGATGATCTAGGTCAATAGGTTGTTTTTATTTTTGTTTTCTATAAATTAAAACTTAAAAATATAAAGTTCACATAGTTCTTCCCTAACATATATAATTTCAAGAAAAATATCTAATAATTAATTAATGACTCGAGCTATTGCCCCCAAATTACGGCACTTGACATGTGACCACTCAACTAATCAAAGAGTCGTAGCTAATCCGTAACTACAGCGTGTATTTTGTAGTGCACGTAGTCTTTTCATTTCTTTAATTCGACTTTTGGATTTTGATGTAAAATTTCACAGAAAATGATGTATAGAAAAGGTAAATTTATTTTTTATATATTTACTAACGTAAAAATTATTAAAATTCATAAATGTGGTAAGCACATAATAATAATAATAATAATAATAATAGAGTAAAAGGGAAAAAAAAAAGAAAAAGAAAAAGAATATTTTATATAGAAAGTCAAGCAAAGGAAATCTATGCAAAACGCTAATGGGACTCATTATGAGTTCCAATTGCACAAAAAAAAAGTATAATACGTGTATGATATTAGGTACGTAATACCTAGCGTTAATGCCATATATTAAGTAACAATAGTTTATTTTTTTCACAAGAATATGAAAAAATGAAAAATGGAATGCAGAAATAAACTTCTAGTTTTACTCTTGAATACATTGAATTTTACGATTCATGTTATGAAATAAAGATATGTAAAGTTTTGTATTGACTATTTGCTTGTTAGACATGAATTGAAAGTTAGGAATGATTACGGGGCAAGTTAGGGATAAATTTAATAGTTAAAATCCCTTGTTTGCTCTCGTTTGGCTCCTCAACCCGCACCGCCTCTCCATTTCTAATGCCATCCCGCCAAAAAAACTAACTCATTTGTTTATTCTCGAACTGGTAGTGGGTCCACGATTTATCAAAACCGTTTTCATGCCTAAAAAAAGTTTATAAGTTTTTCGTGAAAATACCCGATGTGAAATGTTTATTTAGCGATTTCTTCCCTCTGTTGTTCTTATTGGCAAATTACCCATGTGTTATTTGAACAATGCCAGATAGCATCCTAATGTGAGTTTTAATAGATTTTTCATTTAAAATTGTCACTTTACCCTTGTATATCAACTATTAAATCTTTTATTTTGAAATCAAAGGTCAAAAGATAAAGAAGGTAAAAATTATTTTTTTTATTATAATTTCATATAAATATATATTTATACAATAGAATATACATATATTTTTATAAAAAAATTATGTCTTATATAATATATGATATATTATATTCTTATAAATAAATATAAATACATACATAATTATACACATATATGAAGATAAGAAGAAGAAGGGCATATTTGTCATTATAGTGTCGATCAATGGATAAGATTGGCTTTTGGGTGCATTAAGCAATAATTATTTAACATAGGGCGAGAGGGAAATTTGCCAATTAAAATAACAGAGAGAAGAAGTCGCCACCTAAGTATTTTGCAGGGATATTTTTGCAAAATGCTCAAAAAAAAATTTCAGTTGCCCTACCTTCTTGTGTGGGTCCCATATATTTGCCTTACTGTTATGGTGGTGGTTTGACTAAATTGCCCTGCTAATGACGTGCAGTAATATTTTTAGCTTGTGACTAAATTATCATTTAAGTAAATCAGTTTTTCATTATTTATGTGATAATTAATAACAAATTTCATATACTAATGTCAACTGCACACTCAATGCATGTTCATAGAACAAAATAAATTTTTTATATGGTAAAATATAATGCAAACTTGATTTGTGTGTATTTAATAATCAAAACTTACACATAATTTAATATAAAAGGATAAATTGGTAAATTAATAATTTTTTATTATGTTGTGGGTGGTTATTATTATAGCTTCCATTTTCTGTATTTTTATTAATTTACCAAAATCAGTTCAATCTGGTACCAACAGAATTACATAACCAAAACACTATGCCAAACAGTATATATTCTAATATATTAACATTATATGTTAAAAAGAAGAAAAAAAACTCTAAGCCAAAGAAGGAAGAATTACACAGCAAAAACACTGTGCCAAACAGTAGATACAACATTCGCCGGCCCCCATCTAATCCATCATAGGAATAAATGGAAGTTTCAAGAGTCGTCAGATAAGTTTTCAGCTTATCCATGATTGTCAAATCCAAAAGCGAGGATTGGATTGAATTGGATTAGATGGGATTGATAGTCCCCCAGAATGTCACATCCTCACAAGGCAGAGGTCCAGTGGGAGTATATAGCTAGCCGCATGCCTTTCCAAAAGCCTAAACCATCATTTCTGTTTCCTCTTTACATAACTCATAAACACAGAATTAACAAATAGCAGAACCCAAAAATTAAAAAACAAATAAATAAATAAAAGTAGTTTTCTTTCCCTTTTTTTTGTTTAAAAAAATATGAAATTTCGTACGAATGGGAGAATGATTGTCTTGAAAATTTGGCCCGAAAAGAATGTGTTTAGGGCAAAGATGATGATGAAAGAATTTGAACTAGATTTGCTTTTCTTGTGCAACCTAACTGGAATCCAATAGAGAGGCCCTTCATTTTTCTCCTTTTAGTTTAATCATGTTGTATATTTATATTGATTTATAAGAATTATGATGACGTTTGATCTTCTTTCACATTAATAATTAGAAAGTATAAGATATGTAAGTAGATCTATTTTCCTCACTCATTTTTGCGAAGTGTGTTTTCCATATTGAACTCGAAATGCTCCATTAATACTTGCTGATTCAACAATGTCTCGATGTGACTAATTGATCTTCATATTAAGGATAAATTTTGTCAAAATTATTGACACACTACAAAAAATTGAATATTTGCGACCAAAGTTGAATAGTCACGGTGAAAGTGATAGCCAATAATTCAAAATTAAGAGCAGTAACGGACGTTATAGCCAATGATTCGAAAAGTCAAAGTGAAAATATCATTGGCTTTAACTACATTAAGGTGAAAACATCCACCATGACTATATGATATGGTAAATTTTTTACTACCCTTATAAAAACTATACATAATTGCCGTGGTGTAATAGTATATTTCCTATTAATATTAATTTTCCACCGTGGCAAATACTCAAAATTCTTGTAGTGATACTAATTGACCTTCATTTTAAAGATAGATTTTGTCATAATCATTGAGACAGTTTATAGGAACAATAATTGCAAATATAAATACTCGCGGTGAAAGTGATAGCTAATAATTCAAAATTAAGAGCCGTAATGGATTTTATAGCTAATAATTCGAAAAGTTGAGGTGAAGACATCATTGGTCTTAACTACATTAAGGTGAAAACATCCACCATAACTCTATGATATGATGGATTTTTCATTACCTTCATAAAAATTATACGTAATTCAAGTGGTGAAATCGTGACAAATGACTTTTTGTTACTACAATTTCCTATTTGCATCAATTTTCCATCGTGGCAATTATTCAAATTTCTTATAGGATACTAATTGACCTTTATATTAAAGATAGATTTTGTCATAATCATTGAGATCCTATTTATAGAAACAATAATTGTACACTTCTGGTATTCCTTGATTGGGATCACAAAGATATTTGGTTTCATCCCCATACTAAAATCAAAGCCTTGCATATAAACTCATTTTTATATACTCTCCTACATGTGATTTCATCATGGACAACACCTATAATATCACACGACAATATCTTTATATGATTGAACTTTCCTATTAAGCAATAAATTTGATCATTACTCTATTTTTATAAATTTTTAATGCGAATTGATGAGTAACTGTTGATAAATTACATCATGAAATATATTGAGGCCCTACGATCTTACACACTCGCACCCACACCCGCACCCACATATAATAAAACAACCTTGTGTTGACTTCTGCACGAAATTTGTTTTAATGTCCAAATGCCATTGGATGATAAGAACACGAGGAACTGCGAGAGTATACGTAGCATAAGAAAACCAGAAAAAGGTGGGAAGAATGTGACAAGGATATATATATATATATATCTCTCTCGAGTAGATAAGATAAGATGTAGAGTAGAGGTGGTGTGATGAGTCATAAAGACATTATGGAACCTTCACTTGCACGAGTTAGGGCTGTAATTGTACGAACTCTGCCGTAGATGTCGCTGTTGTTCAGTGTGGCCTTGTCGGGTTAAAGGGACCGGTCCCCTCCCCCTTGCTTGCCCTCTGCTTTCTGCTAGAATAGCTGCCGAGCTTTGTGCCTTCCCTGGCATCCTTCATGGACTGAAAGCCTCTACCTATACATCTGCCACGCGTGGTTTATTTCAAATCATGTCATATTTTTAGGGCTAATCATCACAGTAGTTCATGAGATTTAATATAATTATCAAAATATTTCATTAAGTTTAAATAATTATTATTATTATATTTCTTATTTTTAATTCATTTGACGAATGATTATATTTACACTCTCCTTAAAATTCTAAAATATTACAAATAGACTCCTTTAATAAGGGGGCGTAGTTGTAATTATGGATAAGTTGAATTAATAATAGAGGATGTAATGGTAATTATCCAAACCTCAAGATCGAGGTATTTTGGTAATTCTATCCAATCTCAGGAGGTATAGAGATAATTATCCCTATATTTTATTTTACTTAATTAATGAATACATGATAAATATATTAAATATTTTTTTTATAAAAATAAATGATTCTGTCTACCCCATACGGCGTTTATTTACTATATAATAATATATGTTTATTGAATGATAGTTTAGAAAATTTTTTTTTTGTTTAGTTCATGTATTTAATTAATCGCTTCTCTCTAAAAAATAAAAAAATAAAAAAAAAGAAGAAGAAAGGGAAAAAAAATTGTGAATGCAAATGACATTGAAATATATTCATGAAATGGAATCGTTATTGGAATAAGAGATTCAAAATGAATTATGCATCTATTTTTGAGCAATTATTTTAGAAAATAAAATTTACTTTGAAAAACTAAAAACATCTCCAAAGTATAAATTTTAAAATAGAGATCGATAACATATATGTTCTTCTCTCATTTTTCTACAGATTTACACTGCTTGAACATACGTTCATATGTACATTTCCTGTAATTTATTGATTATGGATTCAAAAAATTATACACATTCAACATAAAGATGCGACGAAAATTAAAGAATAAAGTGCATTGCGGCTAAATCCCACTTTCATAATACTCGCACGATATATACAATACAAAAGATCTGTCTACTTGTACGCAGAATGTAATATCCTGTTCCACATAAATTAAGTAATAAAAAACAAAAGTGAATACTTCATAAGATTTAGTCAAAAAAATTTATGTACAATAATTGAATATCATTGTCGAACAAATTGTTCACAACTTAATTTCAAATTGCATATGTTGCGTGTCAGGTAATCCTCAAGTCCAACAGGCTCCTGAGTTTAGGGCATGACAAATTGTATTATGACCAATTACCGGTTAAAGGGAATTAAGTACTATGTAGAACAAAGTACATATATATGACTTTGAGAGTCACCTCTTGAACTTGAGGGACAATGTGCCACATGCAAGGGAGCCGTCTAGACTGTGTTATGTCATGACGAGAATGTCGCCTTTTGAATGAGAGGTGATTGTAATATCCTATCCCACATTGATTAAATAATTAAAAAGTGGACACCTTATGAGATTTAGCCAAAAAATTCATACATAACTATTGGATATCTCTATTAAATAAGTTATTTAGAGCTCCATTTCAAGTTACCCACAATAACTTTATAAACAATACTCCCATCCACCAAACCCTCCGACATGAGGTGTGACACAAAATTGCCTCACTGAACTCTCCTTCCAAACCCTGTGTTTTTCTGTGTTAGGCTGCTCGTTTCTTACTCAAATCAGGTCACACAGCTGACGAAAAACTTGACGAAAAAATTGAGCCAAACTCTTGCTACTAAAACTATGGCAGTTCCCATATATGATTGATCGCGTGGGTGCAAAACTAAGACCATGTAAAGTTTTAGAGCCTACGGCACCATTACATGAGGCCTTCTCTTGAATCTTGACCACATATGTGGGTATAAGTCCACTCCTTCCATTTCCCAAGGCCCCAAGACTTAACATTTTGAAAGAAGCTATCCGAACGAATTTCATTTATACGCATATTAATTTTTCTCTTTTTCTTTTTTGTATTTTTGTAGTTTAAACGTATGTTTTCTTTTAGGTAGTGCTTAATTAGTTTTTTAAGTATATTGTATGTTATATATATATATATTTATATCTTAGTGTCCCTTTATAGGTTAGGCAAGCAAGGAGAACACAATACTCAAGTGGCCACATCATGAACCATATATGATCAGACCGTCTTGCTTCAGGGCCTTGGCTTCAAATTAATTTCGCAAATTTAATTTATTATAAGAAAACACTCATTCATTAATAAAAAATTTGTAAGACATAAAATTTCATCAGATAGAGAATATATGTAATGGATCTATGAAAAAAAGAGGAGCAAAATAAATATTAAGATGAAGATTTGTGATTAAGTTCTATAGCAATCTTCCGGTCTGTGATGGAAATTCGAACTTACCAAGTAGTTTTATGACGAATTTGAATGTGTTATGAATTTTTTTAATGATAAAGAGTGTTTTTTGTTTTGGTTTTGGTTTTGGTATTTTTTTTTTTTTAAAGTGATTGTCAAAACGAAACGACTCTAAAAGTAAAGATATTTAATATAAAGAGAGACATGCCGTGAGACTAACAACAAGAAGTTGGAGAGTAAAGAAGTTCGAATTTATTTAAACCAAAAATATTTGAGTCTTATGACAAAATGGGACTGGATATATATGACTGCAAGAAAAGATAGAAAGGGTTGAGAGGAGGGAGCACACAATTTTGGGAGAGTGAGTGAGAATGAAGGCTACATCCATTGAATCAGATTCTTCGACATGTGACCCTATCGTCATTTCACTCTTGTATTATGCACTCAATGAAGATTCCATGATCATTGGGGTGGTCCAATAGGTCTAATTGGAATGATCTATTCATTAATAAGGAAAATGAATCAATTTATACGAGAGAGGTCCTACAGAGTGTATATGTGTACGTCTTGACTTAAAATCAAAGAATGTAAATAGGATGGAGCGATAGGATTTTTGGAAAGGAAACCCTTCGATACTTGAATCGTTAAGCGATGGTGCCAAATCTATTTTCAAGTCACATAAGTGCAAAACATATTGACGAAATTAAGGTTAAAACTATCAAATACATATCTTTTTCTTATTCTAGTTGATTATATCTTACATGAACTAATGTGGTTCAATTGTATTGCAGTTGGGAGGGAGGATTCAACTGGAGCTATTTGATCCGTACACTTGACCTCATTGAACAATTAACGTCAGATGTGTCATTATCTAGTCGGATCGAGCCGAAACCCAACCCAGAAAAAAAATATATGGTCCCACAAATGTCCGGTAATTTTGGCAAAATCTTAGCAGCAAATCTCTCTTTCGCAAAATTTATCCTTATCACGTGAGAGTGGAAAAAAAAAAAGAAAAAAGAAAAGAACTTCTTTTCTTTACATGGTGCTAGGGCATGGTTTTGAATAGTGACAAAATTGAGAAATTTGGGGTTAGCAATCAATTGCATAAGTGTAAAATTATATAAGTTGGTTGGGACCATCCATTGTGAATGGGCTCTCCTCTTTAGCTATGATGTTAGATGTCTCCTATCTACTTAAAGACTTGTGGTTACCACAAACTTTTTTTTCCCATTTAATTTCAGCTTTAGTTGTCATCGCATGCATCACCGCCTCTTAATTTGCTGTCATCATCTTCCTCTATTACATAAATAAAGACAAAAATATTTGGTAACTTCAGGAAACTTATGGTATAGATTTGGCTTGATTTTTCTTTTTCTTTTTTAATGTTTAATACGTGTCTAGAATATAATTCATTTAAATAATTTTCATTATCTATATCGTGTTTTGTCGTATTTTTAGTACTTTAAGTAATAGATTTTCCTCAATTTATTAGCGTAAGAGTTTTGGCACGTCAACCTATCTTAATAATTTCATCTTCTCGGGTGGATGATTATAGATTATTAATTTATGTGCTAAAACTTTAGTAAATTAAACGAGAAAATTAATAATAAGAATCTACATCATAGAGGTGTGTTATTTTCGAATGAAATTTTTATTTTATTCAGGATTAATCTTAAGAGATTCTTGTCTCTTATCAAAGTTGTGACTTTCAATTACAGGAGCATGACTTGTAGTATGACCTTTAATTGTAACCCTAACAAATGAGTATGTCTTGTCAAATTAGTTGCACCGAACAACTATAAATATGACAACCTAGAACTCATAACCGATTTCCATTGAGTGTATGTGGGGTTTTCTTCTACAGGATGATATTTTTTATTCTACTGTATAGTAGCTTGCTCACACGTGTTACTATATTTGATCGTTCAATTTATTAACGAATCTATATTGATTTATTGTTGATTGAATGTAACAATTTCTCTCAAAAAAAAAAAAAAAACAAACAAACAAACAAACTAAGTAGATTTAGAAATTTTATAGCACTCATAATGTTAAATTTCAGCCCAAGGCCAGCAAATTCCGATTCATTCATAAAGAAGAATTTCAAGTTAGCTTGATCAACCGTTGTTTTCTATTATTGGAGTGCCACCTAAATTGTTGTTTTCGGTTATTGTATCTTGTGAAACTATTTGTCAGTGACCTTCGAGCACAACATGACTTGACTCAATTCTTATTTGCATTTAACATTTCAACTATGTTTTCTTATTTTTGTCTTAATTTAATAATTTTATGTCAGTGAAGTATATGTAATTTTAAGTAATGTTTCTTTTTATTTTAAAAGTACACAAATATTTGTTCGTGGTTCAAAATTTTCCTAACAAAAGGATACTACATCTTATGTTTTATAGCTCCATTTTCTTGTCCCATATCGAAAATCCAAATGTATATAGGTGAACAATTCATGAACTTTTGAGAATTCCTGGAATATGGTATGGTTGGACTTGTTGGATAATATTTCTTAATTTTCAAGTTCTTGTAGGACATGTCCCAAAATTATATTATATATTGTAAATTATTAAAATTTATTTTCATCACATGACAATACAAAATTACATTATTTAAAGTATGCGTGAGCATATCTCAATATTCCTTCCTAAAATTCAAGATTGAAACATAAGAATTACCTTGTATTTTTAAAGATTAATAGTATAAGAATATATATATATATATACACATACATAAAACCAAACATTTTTCTACTTTATTTTTGTAAGTACATGTTGTATGAAATTTGACATGTTAAATGAAATGGAGACAGGAATTATATGGTTTTTAATTTTGCAAGAACTTTAAAATTCTTCAACATCAGTATCAAGGTTGCTTAAGCTAGTTCTGGAGCTGCTGAACTCGTCTGCTAAAATATAAATTTGTTGCATAGGATACAATCAAATTCACATTCATCCACCTACCAGCTTTATTGCATTATAGATGTTAGGGCTGACAATTTTACCTCTTTAAATAATTTAGATAGTTGTTTGTGAGAATTTATTCAACTATAATGAGTATGGGCAGTTATATTTTATTCATGGGATGACGTGTAAATTTTTCCTCCAGATTTCATATATGGTGGAAAGGTACATCTAAGTCTGCAAATACTCATTATTAATTAGTATATAGTAATTATAAGTATACTCTTATATATATATAAACATTCTAAATATTTTTTTTTTTTAACCATAGTCTACAAGTTTGGGTATAATCGAGTTTCATCTGGACATACCTGATTACAAACCCAACCCACCCAAACTAATTGATTTTGAATCGAATTTTCTACTATAGGAAAATTTATAACAGGTTTGTGATGAAATACGAGTGTATATTAAGAAAAAAAGCACATAAGCCTGGAATTTTTTTACTTTCAAAATACCTACCATAAGGTGACGAATGACTTATGCACCTATGAATAATTTGAAAAAAGTATTTTTAAATAATAAAGCATCAACCCATACATAGAGTCCGGGTTTGTGTATGAGTTTTCTTTGTTATTCGTAATGAATTTGTCGTAAATTTTTATAATAATTTTTAGTTTTGATGGATTTCAATTTGCGAGAAAATAAATTCTATGGCATAGAAATAGAAAAAGAAAAAGTGAAAATTTGAAAGATTGACCACAAATTGTGCAGTGGATTGGCAGTTGGATGCTATTGGGGTAATAATTTGATGTCTTTTCTATATATGATGAAACTTATGTCTATTTCATCAACAAACCATCAACATATTCATCATAAAAACAACTAACCATCAATATCTCAGTTATTATTGGGGGATTTCACTGTTTTGATACAGGACAGTAATAATAATGCAAAAATTGGTGTTGCTTTCTTATCTTCACTAATATTTTTTACTTTAGAAAAAGAAAAAGAAAAAGCGAAAGTAAGTTATTTCAAATTTTCACCACCTATATTTTTAAGTTTAATGGAATATACCCTTTCTCTAAAATTGCTTGATTACCGAATAATTTTTCGCATATAGACCCTTTTAAGCCATTTTTTACTGCATAAGTATTCTGATAAAGATAACTAACAAATCGAGTATAACAAAACTTTTAAAAAAAGTTACAATATGAAAATATCAAGTAATAAAAAATGAGCCATTTTATTATAAATAACTTTTATTTTGCAAAATCCAACACATAAATTTCTTTACATGGTGGGAGATAATATTTAATTGATTTCTTCTACCATAAAAGATATATTTTATACAAAATTAAGCACGTGCGTGAAATATTACATATGAAAATACACTAAAATTTCAACCTAAAATTCTCATCATTTTCTTTTTTTAATGGTTGAAAATTTTTGCTTAGAAATTGATATGTCAACCCAAAACTCAAGCCACGCAACTTATGCAAGAAATTGTCAACAATCATCCCACAAAATCCACTATTGTTTTTGTTTCTTTGTAGAAGGAATCAAGTTTTGTCTCTTTATCTTTCTCCTTCCCATATAAATTTTGTTTAGTTATAGTGTGTCCAAAACTCCAAACCCCTCTCCACAAAATTTAAATAAATAAATAAATAAATAAATGCACGTCCCAGATACAACTGTCACGGTTTGATCCAAAATATCCCTTGTCGTTTTAGCATGTACTTCAAAATTAAGAATAAAGAAAAAGAAAAAAAGAAAAGAAAAATGATAAACCCATCCAAACAGATGAGATACTTCGACAGCCCAATATAAATAGCATACACCAAAACCTTTCATGGACCAAGAACATTGCACCAGAATAAACTATTCAAACGAACATTTAAGAATTACCCCATTTTCTCATAAAATATTTCTCAGTTCCTCAAGAAACTTAAATATTTTGTGAATTTTAAGGAAAAAAATCCAAAAAGATGGGGCACACTTTGTTGGAAGCTCTGAACGTGCAAGTGGTGGGTTCCGGCGAGAAAATCTTGGTCCTCGCCCATGGCTTCGGCACCGATCAATCGGCGTGGCATCGTATTCTGCCGTTCTTCGTCCGCGATCACCGCGTTGTACTCTACGATTTGGTTTGCGCCGGCAGTGTCAACCCCGATTACTTCGATTACCGCCGCTACGCTACCCTCGACGGCTACGTTGACGACCTCCTCTACATACTCGACGCCCTCCGCATCGACCGCTGCACCTACGTCGGCCACTCTATCTCAGCCACAATCGGAATTCTCGCCTCCATTCGCCGCCCCGAGCTCTTCACTAAGCTCATCCTAATCGGCGCCTCTCCGAGGTAAAATCAAATTCAATCTAGAATTTCTATGAAATTGAATCGATTTTGATTAGGGATTAGTTAACCGGACTAATTTAATTTCTAGGTTTTTGAACGATACGAATTACCATGGGGGATTTGAGCAAGGAGAGATCGAGAGAGTATTCTCCGCAATGGAGGCAAACTACGAGGCGTGGGTGAACGGATTCGCACCGCTGGCGGTGGGAGCGGACGTGCCGGAGGCGGTGCGGGAGTTCAGCCGGACGCTGTTCAACATGAGGCCAGATATAACGCTATTTGTGTCGCGGACGGTGTTTAACAGCGATTTGAGAGGGGTTTTGGGGCTGGTGAAAGTGCCCTGCTCTATTTTTCAGACGGCGAGAGACGTGTCCGTGCCGGCGTCGGTGGCGACGTACATGGCGAACCACCTGGGAGGGCGGAACACGGTGCACATGTTGAATATAGAAGGTCATCTTCCTCACCTTTCCGCCCCTAATCTGCTGGCGCAGGAGCTCCGGCGAGCGTTGCCTCGATGACGAAGAAATTGGGGAAAAAGGTGTTTAACGGAAAATATTGGGGGGAATAATGGAGGGACACGTGGTGTTTGATTGTGGACTATTTATCTTATTTTGTTTTTATTTTCAGTGAAGTGTGATTTTGTTTTTTCTCTTTTTGAGAGGAGGATAAGGATATCCACGTGACTGCCACGTGAAGACGTGTCCATTTTGTCTCTCTCTTTTTTTATGGTCTTTTTTTTTTTTCTCTTTTTTAGAAGTAAAAAATTGTAGAAAATTGAGAGTATTTGGAAAAGAAAAAAAAATACATGTTAAAAACAGCATGGAACTGTATCAATTGCATTATTGTTGTTTTTAATTCTTTTATTACTATTTATTTAATTTTAGAGAATCAAAAGTAGAACAATTACTTCAAAAATTTCAAAATGAAAATCCAATTAAAAATTAAAAAACAATTTTCTTAAATTTTATTACAAAAAGGAGGACAAAGAAGTGGAAGTGATATTGTTAAGCGTAAACACTTGATTAGGAATGCAATTGCTATTTGGAGAGGGACAAGAAACGTCGCCGCGTGGATATGATCATTTTGCAGATTTGGGAGAATCTAGTGGACTTCTGCCGCAGTTGAAACTAGCTGTCCCGAGTTTTGGGGTCCCCACAACTTGATGATATTGGGTTTTGCCCCACCTCGAGAAATTTCTAAGAAAGTAATGTTTTTGTGGAGTATATGATTTTGTTTGTTAGAAAAATTGACGCAATACCCTTTTTTTTTTTTCTTAATGTTTCAACAAGTTTGGAAAACCTTGTAATATGTTCGAATTAAGAAATTTAGTGGAAAGAAGTTTATTGTATAGATTTGGTTCAAGTATAGGGTTAGTGGGGAGAACAAAAAACAAAAAAAAAAACAAAAAATTATAAGAAAATAAAGAGTCAGAAAAATTTTAAGGTTGTTGGTGGATAAAATCAATTGCAATCAGTTGTCACCAGCTATTAATGAAGTATTACAACCTTTGCCTCTTCAAGGAGAGGTACAAGTTCGAGTCTCATCGATTGTATATGAGTATTTGTCTACCACATAGTAGTATATATATATATATATATATGTACTCTACCGAATAGTAATTTAGAGAGTTTAAAATATATTTAATTCATGCATTTGAACTTTAAAATGTATTTATGTAATAATATTGATGTATGATTGAATATTATTGCTTTTCTTGAAAAAAAAAAATTGCATTTAGTTCAAACTTTCAAATGATTTCAAAATGAAGTTCAGGAATGGTAAGTACTGAAATAGTTTAAAATAATGCTTAAAATTCAAAAGTTTGTTTTAATTTAAATTTACTTCAATAAAATTAATAATTTATTATTATATTAAACTTTTTAATTATAAAATTCTTGAATTTGAAGGCAAAGTAAGAAATTTGAATCGTCGAGAGTACCATATGGATCATTTGGACCACATGGTTTATAGTAGCTTCTCCATCTTGCTTGCCTAACTACGAAACGAAATTGTGGGCCAAACCATGCATTAGAACGTGACCCATGAGATCTTATCTACTTGTGTACTGGCTCTACATATAGGGATCTTCTAGAACTTGGAAAAATTTTATAATGCTAAGAAAAAGGTTTTATGAGGTTTGTGTGGAGTGAGAATGTAGTTCTCGAAATAATGGTTGCAAATTTTAATAAGTTAACCTAAAAATTTTTGGTTGATTGTTTGATATACTAATTTATAAATTTTAAACTTGTTATAGAAAAGTCATCAATTGAAGGTGATTTTATGATAGGAATGAGACTTGAACTGAAATTGAATCTTATTTTTCAAGTACTAATGAATTTGGG
>JACFYI010003825.1:257594-269714 GCA_014898755.1 Handroanthus guayacan | reverse complement strand
TGCTTATTTTCCCTATGTTTCATGTAAAAATTACTTATAAATTTTGTCTAAATTGACTAATGAAATCTTAACCAACTAACAATCTCCACGATATAGATAATCTAATAAAGAAGATTTTTTTTTTTAAGTGGCACTAACTACTCTTAATTGCATGTGTTTTTGTCAAAAATGGGATTGTTATTCACCTAATGCTAAGTGCCATCAAGTTTCAAAGCAATAAGAATTTAGGGACATTGGATAAGAGAGATTCCAATCCTATTGGGAGTTAGTTAAGTGCATATCACTACTAACAAGGAAGCTAGAATCTTGGTGCTCTTAAATCAAGAATTAAAACTACTTTTTTTTTGCCCCCTTGTGTAAAGACACATAAATATTCTTTTCTAATTTAAATGGAAAGTAAGTGATAGATAACCCATATGGCTTTATAAGATCAAAGCAATAACAATTTAGGGACATTGGATAAGATAGATTCCAAACCTATTGGAAGTTAGTTAAGTGCATGTCACCACTAACAAGGAAGCTAGAATTTTGGTGCTCTTAAATTAAGAATTAGAAGTACTTTCTCTTTTTTTTTTTTTTTTTTTTTTTTTTTTTTTTTTTTTTTTTTCTCTCCTTGTGTAAAGCCACATAAATATTCTTTTCTAATTTAAATGGAAAGTAAGTGATAGATAACTCTTATGGTTCTTATAAGATTAAAAAAAATTAAGGCAATGAGTTGTTGTTGTTGTTATAAAATATTGTTTCTAAAATTCGATGTGTGTCTAAATTGAAATCTATGAAATGCAGTATTTTACAAATACAATTTTCAACAAGGGTGCCGAGCTGATTTAGGCTTGGGGAAAATTTTCCAGCTTGAGCTCAATGAGCCTTTTTTTTTTTTTTTTTTTTTAGCTTTAGCTTGACTCGAGGAAAACTTGAGCTCAATTTGGCTCAATGCTATTAGATTCAAATTATCAAACAATACAAGCTGAAGCTTGAAAATCAAACTGAAAAAATTTTTATTTTAACAAATTATTAATTATTAATTAAATTATTTTAATTTAAAAATAAAATATTATATGTTGTATTATAATATTTATATTATAGCATTTTATAATACAATACATATTAATATTAGAAATGTATGAATTAATACATATTATAGCATTTTATAATACAATACATATTAATATTATAAACGTATCAATTAATAAAATAATGTATTACTAAAAATATAAATTAATAATATAAAAAAATTATTTAAAATATATAGGCTTGCAAGCTGAGGGTGACGCCTTGAGATTGGCTCAAAGTGAAGTTCGAACTTGATTTGGCTTGACTTGTTTGCCCTTTGTCACTAATACATGTCACAGAAAATCAAATCAAATCTCCATTATCAGCTGGTCTCGTCATTTTGGGCTTCTCGATCGAAAGCCCAATACTATCTTCTACCGAGCTACGCTCATTGTCTTTCAGAAGGGTCGCCCGAAGATATTAGATAAACCCAAAAACAACATCTATCCATAATGATTGTTGGCACAGCCCAACAAAAAAATGGGTTTAAAATTTATTTAAATATTTCTTAACACTTATTAATTCATTAATCTTCGTCAACATCTAGTACTTGTGACACATTTGACCTATGTACTCACAATATAGCACATAAAATAAATATTTATCTATTTTTAAATAATAATATATTTAAATTTACTTAAACTTATTTTTATAGAAACTGCAATAAAAAATATTGAAAATTGAAGAGAATTAAAATTGAAATTAAAGATAAAATAATATACTTGAGAAAAAAAATAAAAATTATTATAAAAGCAAAACTATTTGCCATTGTCCCTTTAAAGTGGAGCTAATTTCAGCAATTTATCTAAATCATACCAAATTAATTATTGTAATAACCTGATGTATTATAAATAGTATGAACAGGAGGGATTTTTGAGCCAAAGCCCACTTGAATGAATTAGCATCGACCTCTCTTTAAAATTTTCTCGTAAAGGATGGTTATGGGTTCAATTGCCTCTCCACGATGGGGAAAAAAGAGTGGTTTTTAAGTTTTAGACCTAAAAGAAAAGTAAGTTAAATAACAATATTAGTCTAACTTCAAGACATAGAAATTTATTTTTTCAACTCATCATCCTTTATATTTTTATTTTTTATTTATCAAAATTCAAGGTTGAGTAAAGTATAATGCACAAATAGAAAAGCAACCCCCCAAAAAAGTCTTAAAAAAGGGGACATACACAGGGAAGGGGCTAAGCATGGGCATACTAATTTTGTTTGGAAATAAAGCTGGCTCATCAGAAATTGCCCACAAAAGAGAAATACCAACTTATAATTAATCTTTTGACAATTTCTCATTTTTGAATATATGTGGGGTTGTTTTTATAATTTATTTAATTCCTTAATTAGAAATGGCAGACGTGGACCATGCAGCCAGCCGACCACATATGAATTATGATCATGGTTATTTTTGTATTATAAGTTGTGGGATCATAAGGTCTGAAAAGTAACTTGCGCAAATTTCAACATATTAATAATTTACCTAAAGTAAGTTATATTTATGTGATAAGCAAGTTGTTCTAGGGCCAATAGATTATAAGTGGATCTTATGTGACCCAATGATAAAACTGAATTGATTTTTGGAAGTTAAGTACGCACTTGAGGCAGTGATTAGTGTATGGTGTTGGAGTTGGACCATGAACAATGGTTGCCCTAAGACCTAAGTGCATCAATGTTTGGAGGAGGGAAATAACATTAAGTCTAGTCGTCCATCAAAGTAAAAGTGTTTGCAATGAGCAGAGTAGGCTTTCGAGGCCAAGTAACTTGACTTTAGGCTGTAACGATGTCTTGGGTTCATCTCGAGCCTCGAGCTATATGTATTTAAACTAGCGGCTCACGAGTCTGAAAAGAATATTTGTTAGTTTTTATATTATTAACAGATATAATATAATATTATTGAATATTAATATATATTTATATTTAAACTAAATGAAAATAAAAATATTTCAAACTCGAGCATGAAGTTCAATTTACAATAATTTAGAATCCATTGAAAATTCAGCTTAGCAATCCAAGTTGAGATGAAAGTTTCTTCGAATCAATTCAAACTTAATTAATCATATTCAAGCTCGAGTTTGATATTCCTTCTCAATTTTGACTCGACTAGATTGCACATTGCTAATATATTAAATAGTAGTGAATATGAATATTGCTGATATATTAGATAGTGGTGAATATGAACCATCTGTAAGGACATTTGTCAATTTGGATTCTTGCTTTCTTAGTATCCAAATGGACTAGACTTGGATTTAACTTTAACTAATCTAATAAGAGTAAGAGCAATTGCATCAAATCCATTAAATTAAAATAAATAAAGAATCACCAGTTAATCACCACTAAGTGCTAGAAATTGCAACGAGCCCTTTGACAAAGAAGGTGATGCTCTAGGCTTGAAAAAATTTATCCAATGGAGAGGGAACACTCAAGTTTGGTAATAACTTGATGCACTTGGGATTCTCTCATTTTCTGTTACGAAATCAACGTTTTCCTGCAGGGACAAAGACTTGCATCATTACCTATAAACATTGTGTCAAAGTGTACTTTTCTGCAATTTTCAGTGGGTCAAGGGTCTTCGTTGTTATCAAGATGCCCACAGTCTTCATTTTTTAACTGAAATTTGATCATTCATCTCCCTTTCCAAGTTCCAACACTTATTAACCCCAAGAAAGAATGCAGTAGTCATACTACCTAATTTTACTATGCTTTTGTCAAGAACATTGTGTTTATTGTCAAAGTCAATCTTTTTACCATCAACCCACTTCACATTGTCAATGTTTGGTTGTCAATTTTTGGTTTTTAAAATAGAAATAGTATCATAAAATGAGATATTAAATATATCCATGTGCGCACATATATAATAATAATAATAATAATAATCATGTATATTGTTTAACAGAAAAGCTCAATAACATCGATATGTTATCTCACCAACACGCAACACACATTTGTTGTCTGACTTAAAAGCCCGATAGCAACAAAAGATTATCTCGTCAACAATCATTTGATCAAAAATTTTGTTTTTGAAAGCACTAGAAAATAGAAGATTGCATATATCTACTATGTCAAGTCCATTTATTCTTTTAATGTAAGACGATACTAACATATTATCAATTAATATATACGCCCGTGGAGAAAATAAAAAATCATGGATTGGATAAATAGCACTTCATGATCCCCTCAACATAAAGTCACCAAAATACTTTGCTCATCAAATTGAGTTTTTTGACGTAATATCCAATCAAAGAACTAGCATATTTTTTTTCATGTACCTACAAGAAATTTACTTTTCAAGATTTAATATTTTAAACGAAAAATTCAAGAAAAATGAAGAGAATGACAAGGCTCAAGACACTAACTACCACTTGCCAATTACATGCTAGCCCTACGTCTATATATTTCGCTTAAACATTCACTTGGAAAGCAAAATACTCCGATAATTTTAAATTGAGAAAGTAAAGTGCTTTTAAACTACTTTAAGATAACATGCCATTTTGAAGCATCAAACAAGAACACAAAGTAAAGAGCTTCTTTGAGGTGCATTTGACAAAAGGCCTACAAAAATACAAGTTGATCAATACAACTTCAACAAGTATTCCCCATACATTAAAATCCATGGACATATTCTGATGGAAGTACACAAAGATATGTCCCATCAACATGGTGAGAGCATAGAAATTTCTTCCCTTCTTTTTAACACCCAAAATCTTGGGTCATTTAGTGACCCCTTGATTATTATTAAAAATAATAATAATAATAATAATAAAGATCACCACCAACCTCAAAAGGTCTTGCCCCAAACATTCAAACAAATCCAATCACACCAATCTTTTACAATTTTTTTGGTGATGCCCCATGTTCAAACATAGATGTATCAAAGCAAAGAAACACTTCCCATCTCCCTTTTCAAAGACTTAATGAAAAAAAAAAAAAAATCCACAAAGCACACCCTTTAAAATCCAGGGTTGCACGTGGATATTATAAACTATATAATCATTAAACAAAAAAAGAAAAGAAAAAGAAAAATGTAGTTAAAATAATGAAACAAATGGAAAAACAATAGTTGTTAACCGTGTGAAGTCATATCTTTGAGGCCCTCCTTTCCATACCTTATGAGCTGTGAGAAGTCATATCTTTGAGAGCCAAATAAGCTTTTTTTTTCTTCTGCCAAACTTCTGCTTTTATTTAACTTTTCCCAAATATATTTCTCCTTTCTTCTACATGTGTCCAATCAAATCCAAATCATATACAAGAAAAATTAGCATACTTATCCACCTTTTTTTCCAGTTTTCAGGGCTTTTTTCCCTTCTTCTCGGGCACATGACCAAGCTGTTCTTCATCTTGGTTGAAAATAAGCCTTTTTCTTTTAGCACTTGCAGCAGAAGTTACAGAAGAACTTCCATATGTTTCAGCTCTCAGTAGTTTCATAGGTGATAAGTCAGGAGTTTTAATCCCTTTGCTTAACTTTATTCTTTCAATTTCCATTTCTTGAAGAAGATAATAGCAAGAAATGATATCTTCCTGAAAAATTAGAGAATACCGTTACTATGGGAAAATCTAAAAGTGGGATGTGAGAAAAATGCAGGAATTGATCACCAAATTGATAGTTCTTAGGGATAATTTCCTCAACACTATCGAATGTTTGGCCGAATTATAAAAACATTCCATTTAGTATTGGCAATTATAATCACACATTAACAACGATAATTCAGCTAACGGGAACTTAAATCAAACCCTGATAATCTACTTAAATATTGCAAGTAGACTTTTTCCCCGTCATACAACTGTTCTTGTAGTTTTTCAAACTACATGGGGTGTTTCTATAATCAGGCCAAAACCTTTTTGGTGTTAAGATAATTATCTCTAATTTTAAAATGAAACAAATGGAAAAGGACTCACAATTTTGACACAAGGATTTGAAATTAAGGGGCCAAGTTTGAGCTGCAATTTATCTCTTGTCAAATCTTGATCCATTACAACCAATGTAGCTGCTGCTGCTATCACAGATGCCTTGTGACACATTATTTTCACATCTGCATTCAACAACATTAACTAAACTCTTAAGAAAGAAAATTACTCTTTGTTTCTGAGGGTAATTAATGGGGTGGTAAAACACTAAAATTACCTCTAACTGCTGCCAAAATAACCTCCATAATTCTTGATACTCCATTTCTTGGTAGAGAACCATCAAAGAACTTATTTGCAAAGAACTTAATGAAATAAAATGGAGTTATTGAGCCCATTTTCCATTCCAATGTATTCAATACCAAAAGCTCCATTCTCTGCATAACGCTGCTCTCAAAATTGTAATCCTCCAAACAGAACTCTGATAATTGACGGACTATACTTTCTTCCATTTTTGCAGCCAATGAAAGACACCCCATTGATAATAACCTAATTGCCCAAGATTTTTCCCCCTAAAAATTCAAGAAAATAAAGCCCTCATTATCAAGAAAATGAAGATTTAAAACAGAAAAATTCAGTAGAGTTTAACTTACATCAACAGATCTTCTTGAAAGAAATCTATCAAGATAGCTTATTGAAGCATAAGCAGTTTGAAATCTAAAACCAAGAACTTCCCTTGCCTGCAACAAAAAATCCCAATATTTTCACTCCAATAAATCATCTCAAGAACAGAAAAATACCCACATTTTTACGCTGAAAAACACAGAATAAAGCAAAAAATGAAATGGGTTCGGAACAAACTCTGAGAATATACTGGATTCCATCCAAACGCGCCCTTAGAATCCAAGAATTTTGGGGAAACTCTTGCATTTGGAGCCCACCATTTGTGATTTCTTTATCAAGAAGTATATTTATGTACTCATCATCAAAACCATCCTCCAAAACTGAAGCAAACTCTCCCATTTCATCTTCTTCTTCATCTAAACTGCCCACATTTTCTTTACATAGCAGTAGATTGGTGGGAGAACATAAAGATTGAGAATTTTGCATCTTTTCTCTTTGTGTGTGTGTGTGTTAATGTGTGTATTTGTGTGTGTTTCTTCAACTCTATTTCTGCATATAGGATTTAAAAAGAAAGAAAATCTAGACTAAATATGGTTATGGGAGTGATTTGTGCCGCCAAAATAAGCGGGTATGTGATAATGGTCGTGTCTTGTAGTAGGCTTGTGATAAGCAAACCATTGCCATAATTATTGGATTTTATTAAAACGTTGCACAAATAATACGAAATTATTTTTTGTTTTTTTCGTATAATCTAATGGAAATAAATGGGTTGCTAAATCTATAAGCAATCCTAGAATTTAGCTTCAGTGTGGAGTAGTTGGTAAGTGGTGGTGGGGGTGGTGGAGGGAGAGGGGTTTTTGAAGTTAGTTTTATGAATTTATTTATTTAGTTTGATGAAATGAGTTCGGGAATTGTATTTTTATTTATTTATCTATTTATTTTGCTATGATTAAAGTGTTGTTAGGGATGGCAACACGATGAGTCTGAAGCGGCCACCACTCAATGACTTTTATGCACCGTAACCCGTCATGTCCCGGATTAGGAATCAACTTAGTTCAACCTGGCACTAGACTTGGTATATAATTTTAGAAATATGAGAAAAAATATTTTTCTTGAAAAACTATCCTAATAACTCCCGAAATATGATAAAATAATATATTAATAAACAATCAATTACATAGAAACTTATATGTGCATGATTTAGTGTTTGAAACATATATATTTCCATAAAAAGCTAAACATATCATGTAATGATATAATACATATGTATACACATATATATAATATAAGAGGGAGGGTTTGAGTCTGAAATTGAAAAGCCGAGACCCACCCAAAGACTCATTTATGATTTATAAATTGGTTAGGGTTCTACCTGAATCCATTGCCATTTCCCAGTGTCATTTCATTTGATTAGATAATGTGAGCCAATAAAATGAGGACTCAATAATGACAACTGTATTAGATTGCTGAATTTGAAATATAATGTTATAAGGTAAAATATTGATTACGTTATACATAACAATCAGGCTATATTTTATTTTGTTTGGTTTGATTACATGAACCAAGAAAATGAGAGGATTTTATTTAGCTTGATTACATCTATACTGTTATAGAAAACAACGTTCATTTGTGTCTAATATGGCAATTTGGTTACCAATTTTTAAAATTTCAATTTGATACTTCAGTCACAATCAGTTGCTATTATTTTTAACTATAACCATTTCTTCAGTACCAATTTTAAATAATATTTTAAATATAAATGAGAACTATGTACAAAATTAATAGTAGACCAATAAATGAGATCAGAATAATATTGGTTATATGGTATACAGCGGTTTATAAATATAATTTATTTTATTTGATTCGATTACATGAACAAATAAAATGAGAGTGTTCGTTCCATTTGATTGCACGGACAAGAATGACATCGACTCATGTTGGGTGTCGACTAAATTGTAATGTGATGTTATAAAATGAAATGTTATACTGTTCATCATTTATTTAGTTAGTATAGTCCAAATGGGATATAATTTGACTATGGGCTGTAAATTGATGTGTATGTAATAATTAAATTGGCGAATTTAACTATGTGATTTATGGATCTGCAACCTCAACAGTACTAAAATTGATGGTACCTTAGCAGTGAGATGAGATTATTATTAATTATATTTATTACAAATAAAAGAAAGGTGTGTCACTTTATTAGTTTATTTAATGGGGGCCATAAATAGTTAAGCCCAACTCCCATTATATGGTGTGACTAGTCAAAGATGAACGTGGATTGGACCATCATGACGTCAACTAACCTACATAAGCAGTTAGTTATTTTAATTTATTTTTTTCTTTAGGATAAGATTTTAAAATAAAAAAATGGGTTAATTTAGAATTGAAGTCGATTTGAATCATTTGATAACTAAAGAAATGAAATAAAATAGGGTAATCAAGGTTTTATTTTGATATTTAACATAAGAGATTGATGTTCACATTTCAAAAAGTGATATTCGTATTTCATTTTAATTTTATTTTTAAGCAGTTAACAAAATTGTCCCTTTATTAAAAAAGAAGTATCTATATAAGTTTTTTAAATAAATGTACCTTTCATTAATTATTTGCCATGAAAATATTTCATGTACTTTGTCAGTTGTCACTTGTGATGGATTGAAATAATTATAATACAAAGTTCTTCTTTAATCATAGCATTTATTTTTAATATCTTAAGCAATTGTCTAATTTTTTTCAATCTCATCATTATATTGTTTTATCTTAGATATTGAATTAATAAGTCATAGTTCATACATATTATTTTCACTAAAGTTTTAATGTTAAATAAAATATTAGAAATTTGATATTGATTGAATTTTAGAGTTCTAGAAAGAAACTTATGAACATTAGAATATTTAGGTATCTTAGAATTAGATAATTTATTTTGTGAAAAGTTTTAAAAATTATTCAATCCTTTTAGAGTTGAATTTTTTGTATTTTCTTTAATATTACAACTTTAAATTTGTAGTTATTAACTGACTATGAAATATCTAAACAAAAAAAGAAAAGAAAAGAAATTTAAAACTACTATTCAGAAATGAAATAAAATATAGGGTCCAATTGAAGAAATTTTTTTTGCACCAACTAATAATAAGAACTAGCATATGATATTTACTTTTAAAATTAAGATAATCTGAAATGCATTATTTACTGTTAAAAAAAAAATACAATCAATAGATGAAGTGTAAATATCTATTCCCTAGTGTAACTGAAATTTGTGTTACTAATATTTCATTATTTCTTTTATTTTGATAAAAAATATAAAATGAACATAAACTACTGTCAGTTATGGTTCGAATGTAAATCAGTAAATGTACAAAACTTACATCAATAATCATGGAAACATTTGGTATACTATTTACAAAAAATACTTTTATTGGTATAAAAATGAAATTAAGTATTTTATAAGTTTTCTAGGATTTAATATTTTTGGAAATCTCTAATGAATATATTTCAGTCAATATTAGTTCATAAAAATATATGTTACATTTTTCAATTATTATCTTAGTATAACATATATAAACTTTAAGTATTATATTAATTAATATAATTATATATGAAAATATTCACATTTGATATGATACCACTAATAGGATAAATTTTCACTGATGCAACTTAAAATGTTCTCTTAAAAACAAAATTAAATGTATCTTTATTTAAAATGCATTATACTAATTATTCTCAATATAAAATTACCAATATTTTCATCCTCCGTATATTTTCACTATATCTCCTACTGTATTTTCTAAGAATATTTCCATTGTTTTAAACTTATGTTGGCCATTTAAAATGCAAATATTTACCCTTCTTACTTTGCGGAAAAGTAAATAATATCAATTAATTCAAAACTTTTACCTAAGTAATAATATCAATTTCTTTAAAGTAATCAAATATGTTTTTTAATTCGAAGTAAACGAATGTGAATTTTATATGTAGCGACCAGACACAGGAGTTAATCTAATAATATTAATAAAATTAATTATTTTTCCAATAAAATAAAAATAAAAATAACAAGACTTGTTTGGTGATCCATTAATGCCAAGCACTAATTACCCAATAGACCACAATAGAATATGCCATTTCACTGCTCAAAAAATTCAGAAAACAGAGATTATAATGTCATTTAGCCAAACAGAGCATGCAGATTGGCCTTTCTCGATCACGGACAACTGTACTACGCAAGATCCAATACCAAATATTGTTATAATTTTCACTTAATTCAATTTTAATTAACCTACTAAAACAAGGTTTATGTGGACTAAACTTATTATAACCACCTAATTGTTGTCTCTGTTATCTCAGAAGAATTCCCACTATCAAATCCTATGGGTAGGATGAAGTATTGAATAATATTTTGGTAAACAAAAGAATAAACTTTATTACTTTGAAATAATTAACAATGACCAAAGAAAAAATTATTTCTGGTTGTCTATGTGTTAATAATCCTAAATAAGTACATCTGATCACCTCTTGGATCTTGTACCTAGTGAGATTGTAAATAATTTTGAGTGTTCCACGATTGATTTTTTTAATACAGTTTAGATTTATAAATTAATTTTTATTCGACAGGGTAAAATTATCTCTGATTTTTTAAAGGAATCATTACCTCAACAACCCTGAAAATTTAATTGGCTTGATTAAACCATCTGTCATTAAATTAGCATGAGACGTACTTATAATATTCCAATCAATATTTTAGAGTTTTGAAGGGTCTTATTATAGTGTTACACATGCTGCATGATGTTTTTTATCAATTAAATTAACAAAATTATCATAATTTTCCAAATTACAAGGGAGTGTTTTTGTAATACGTTAAATTTCATAAAGTTAATTATTCATTCCTTTCTTTTTTTCTTTTTTTAATAAGTTGCTAATTAGAATTTCTAAAAATTGGTTAGTGGCTACAGTGTGAAATAATGGTTTGCTGAGGTAAATGCAGATTAAGAATTTTTTAACTCATAGTGGGATCCTTAAAATTGTACATTGATTGCGGTACTATAATATGAATATTTGTGCTAGATTCTGATTCTGTTTGGGACCATAAGTGGTGATAAGGAAACTTAGATCTCAGATGCGTGTACTGACATGTGTCCACATGTGTACATGTAGTCATCTGATATACGTATTCATGTATGTGGATACATGTATGTATATTGCATACAAAACAATGTGACAAGTAGGATGCAAACTTGCCGAACTTGCAAGCCTGATCAACCGACTCGAAAAGTGTTGGAGTTTGAGCTGAATCCGAGCGTAATTCAAACAGAGTAAGAGTTGAGCTCGAGTCAAATAATTTTCATTCATATATTTGCAGGCTGCCTCGTGAGCCCATTATTTTCTTCTAAAAAAGATTTATATACAAATATAAATTTATAAATAAATAAATTAATTAAATATCTATAAAATAAGTATTAAGTTTTTTGAGCTTGACTTTGAGTTTATGACTTGAACACAAGTTCGAATCAAACTAATCACGCCGGGTCATTGATTTATTAATTCAAGTTTGAAAAACTAGTCAAACTCCAGTTCAATCGATTCATTTACATTCTTAATAAGTAATGT
>JACFYI010003825.1:243338-253870 GCA_014898755.1 Handroanthus guayacan | reverse complement strand
AAAAAAAAAAGAAAAGGAAAAAAGAAAAAAAGAGAAGTGGTTGAGCACCTCGTTTCTGCAGAAATTCTGGTAAAATTGAGAATACTTGAAGCAGAGAAGACAACAAGAAATAAAGATCAATGATTTCTGTGCCGGTCAACATCTTTGACTGAATTTCTTTTCTTTTTTTAATTTATTTTTCTTTTATTTTCATTATGATTCTCTTTTTTTCTTTTCTTTTCTTTTTTCTTTTTTTGTTTTTAATTTTGATCCCGGTGGTGTATCATGTATGTTCCAGCTTGTGCATGATTCTCAATTTATTTATTCTATTAAAAATATATGAAAGAAGTGAGTAAATACTGTAACAACTATTTGAAATGTATAATTGAAGTCTTCAATGTTATAAAATATTCAGTTTGAATTGTATTTATTGTTAAAAGATTAGTTCATCAATCTAATTTTATCAAATTATCAGTCAAATTGTAGAAAGTACATCTTTTCACAAGATAAATGATTGATCCAACCATGGATCGCGCAACTAGAATTGCGAACAAAAATTTGTTATAAAGAGTCATGAATTAGATTGACTGAACTATTGCAGTAATAATACATACTTTAACTCAATATATTATCAATTTGATTGACTCAAAAAAAAATTGCAAAATTAGGATTCAAGCATGTCATAGTACCTTGAATTCATTACCATTCCTTAGATTTTCAAGAGTCTGATCATAATACATAAGTTCAATTAAATTTTTCATCAGCTAAAACTAACGATATCATGAGTTGTTATTCTAATATTTTCAACATTTGGATGTCTCTATAATTATAACAAATTTCATAAATAAATTAATTTATTAGTACATGACTACCTTATTATATAGTGTAATTGAAATACAAATTGCCAAACTTTTAATGTCCACAATTTCTTACTCCTCTTTATAGTTGTTTGAGCAACCTTTTCCCTCTACTTTCATGACCTTTTCTTGGAAACATTGAAAGAAAACATGAGCCCACATATGTATGGAACAGAGGACCCATGCAACAATATTCTCAGACCTTAAAGTCTTTCTTTTGTTTTCAATTCCTTTTATTTAAAAAAAATAAAATAAAATAAATGTATTTTATGGTAGAATATGGGGATAGTCTGCCCCTTGGAACTTGAAAAGAAAGAATCACTGTTAGAAAGGAAGCATGTTTTTGCTCTCCTCAACATCGGGAAATGTCGAAAATACTTCTTTCTTTCACAACCAATTCATTTGGGTAGTTGGATATATATGATGACTTTGAATGTTGCTACTACTTGTTAAAATCTTGGATTATCAAAAATTTCCCTTCCATCCAACATCATTAAATTTTATCCGTGTAGATTCTTTTATATGCTTTGAGTTGAGTACTATGTTATAGGTTATAGTGTTTATGAGTAATGCCACGAATTTCACTTCAAGAGGTCATCAGGTTAGTTGGCTCAATGAAAATCTTTCAAGAAAAATTTAAGTGTCGGTTTGTGAAGAAGGATAATATAGAGAGAATATGATGAACTTAATATTTCGTACTTATATATAGCTATTTTACTATTTGTATTTATAGTGACATATCTTGGATTTGACATTTAAGGATGAGCTGGAGGCATCTTGTGCCCATGATATATGAGATCAACAATTATGTATGATATTTTATATGTTATTGGGTCTATTTAGAGGTTGAGTCTATTTGGATAATCTTACCATCATTAAAGGTGTGGATTTCCTCTCATAATAGGGTTTTATATATTAATAGTAAGGGCAACGCGAAAATTCCTTAAACCATAATTAGGATTAAAATTGACAAATAAATGCTATACTCTATAATTTGCGGCTTGATCTTCTACTTGCAAACATTATCTTTTACGCTTTATAATGTATGCATAACAAATACATTAAATATTTCTTTTAAAATACTTAATTGTGGATATCAGCTAAGACTATCGAGGGTATATTTCATAAAATTCATTCTAGAATGGTATCCTTTTGTCATGTTAAATATGTTTTGTTTTATTTTTAAATCTTCAATTATTTTTTTTTTTTTTGTAATTATTTGAATTAATAATCTTGGAGGCCCATAAAAAAAATTAGGTCATATCAGGTGAGAAATTAAATGGGAGAACAGGTGGGGAACAGGCGCAGGTTTTGGTTTGATGCCTTAAAATTTCCTGACATAAAATACCCCACAAAATAACACGCTAATTCTCATGCCAGCCCATGATCTTTCAACCAAAAGCCCCTCTGCCAGTCTTACCTTGTACTACATTATTATATACTGTTTTAATTTTTACAGCTAAAAAATATATATTTATATAAATAAAAAATAATTAATAGTTAAAAATAAATAATAAAGTTGGATTCCCAAAGTTTTGACTGGAACCTCATCCCCTTCCAACTTCCCACTCCCAAAACTCTCTGGGCAGCGTGCTCACATGGGCTTTCTTCCCATTAATTGTACCCCCCCCCAAGTTATTTCTTTCTTTTTCTTTTTTCTTTTTTGTTTTTTTAATTAATAATAATAATGAATAAAAATAAATAAAATAAGAATAATTCTTCTTATGTGATAATGGGCTTCAAATGTTTCTGACTCTTGAGAATTTGCATGCCTGAAGCATCATAAAGAAACAAGAAGTTTGGGACAAGTAGATGGAATATAATCACGAGAGTTTATAAAAGTGGAGATAAGTAGCAAAATCAACAACAAAAAAAACCTTTCCTTTGTGCTTTTACTTTCGGTTAGCTTTTATTTTCATTTAGATTCTCAGTTTTAAAGCTGTATTTTATTTTTTATTCTATGTCATAACTATATATATGTTAAATGTACTAAATATTTTTTTTTATAAAAATACAGTATCGTGAATACAATACACGTGGCATGTATTTATACAATGAAATATGAGATAATATATGAATTGAAAAGTTGAGATAGATGTTGCAAATTGTTTTATTTTCAGTCACGGGCATGTTTGGAGTGGGTATTTTTGAGATTTTTGGCGAACGATATCGTCTTGCAACCCCTCTTAATGAGTAAGACGTAATCATAATGTAAAAATTGTCATTGATAATATGCATTAAGAAGTAATGACTTTTGTTTTGTCATTTATAATAGGTTTTAGGTGGCAATAATCTATATCACTATAGTTTATGATCAAATTTTCATTGTTATTATATTGTCATTATAGAAGTGTTACTAATTGTTAATATCAATAATTTGAACACAACTTTTGTCAATATTTTGTTAAAACCATCATTGTCATCAAATAAAAAAATTAACGAACAAAAGATTTTAAAAACGCTCGCACGCAATCTCTCTCTCACTCACACGCACATATTAAGTTAATAATTCTCTAATATTAAGTTTACAAAATTGTTATTATGGTAAAATAAAAATCATCACTTAAAACATATTATAAGTTTTATATCACTTGACATGTTAGTCTTGGCATTGTTCTTGTAGTGCAATGGGCCTTGGCCTAAAACTGTTTCGTTTCTAAACCAGGAGCAGGGCCACAAATAATGGATTATCAAAAAGACATAAACTATTTTACTATTTGATATAATAGCTTAACCTTTGTGATAGACTAGAAATAACTTTATTTTTTCAATGATATATAGATAAAATATCGTGTTCTTTGACACATACACAAACTAAAAAATTATTTCATTGACATGAAAATGTTATATATTAACCCCACATTTGAAATAAAATGAAATGAGTTTTATAAATCTACTAAATAGAAATAATATTATTGCCAATTTTTTTAAGGGACTAAAAAAATTACTATTTAAGAGAGGAAAATTAATTTTTTTTAATAGAATTATTTGACTGAATGAATTCATGAAGTGGCGTTGCCTCTATTTTCTTATGGGGGTGATGCGGGGTTCAATCCCCAATCTCTACTACTAACATCACAACTATTATCTATACTACATATAAAGCAAGCTCTATATTATATATAAAGCAAGAGGTCTGAAAGATAGTTTTTTTTTGTCCGTCGTGCATGAATTACAAAAATAATGTCACCAAAAAAAATGACAAAGTAGTTCTAAAAAATAATAACAAAATATATTCTTTAAATTTCCTTTTTTAGTATTTTATTTTTATTTTATTATTTTCTTCAATTATATATTTTTCTTTCCAATCCTGGTGTCTCCAAATTTATCTTTCAACCATGTTATTTTATATAATAAATTCAAATAAAAATATTCATTAGTTAAGAAATATTTCTCATTATTCAAAATAAATTAATATTCTTAATTTTACCATAAAAAAATAAAAAGAAATATTTACTCATGTACATTCAGTGTGCTACAATTGCTAGTATCAATAATTGAGCCTACTATCCCAACCTTCCCACAAAAAAAAAAAAAAAAAAGAAAAGAAAAGAAAGAAAGAAAGGAAAAGGAAAGAAAAAAAAAAATAGAGTTCAAGAGAATATAGTTGGGCCAAAGCATGGGAAAAGAATTTGGATAATTTTTTCTGGAAAAAAATTATGGGCTTAGTAATTATTTTCTCACTATCACTGTCGGCCCAATAAGGTTCTTACGGTATTGACTAATGATGAGCACAGGTTGTGGGCTGAATCGTACGCAATTCGGACTGCGAACTTTCTCCTCCAAGGAGAAAATTATTATTATATGAAATAAAAGTACAAACTATGGCAAATTCTAGGGACACCACATCATGCATTTATGGCCAGCAACATATGATTGGAGAAAAAGCAACTTCAAATTTTTGATAATATGAGATCATAATTAAGTAAATTTCTTAATTTAAGTTAAAAATTCTTCAAAATTATGTAATTATGATTCGAAATAAAGAACTCCATCTGTAATTATAAGAACCAATTTGACTTCTTTTCTTCTCTGCCTCAACAATCATTCAATGGGTGTATATATTTTTCTATGTTTGTAACATTTTTCAATTATTTTTATGAAATACGATAATTACAAAAACAGTTTTAACGTCGCAATTTTACAATAAATTTGTCATCATAAAATCTCTATTTGTGCCCTTGTTCCGATTAGTTTCATCAATTAATTTACGTTAATTTTATTATTTCTTTTAATTCTATTAGCTTATACTTTATTTATTTGTATTAACTTGTATATCCTTGTCAAATTATTTTTCCTAAATATTATTGTTCATAAACCAAATCGTTTTGGTCAATGGAAAAAACCAACACTGTAGAGCAAAAAATAATGATGATTTTAACACTAGTTTTTTCTGGTAGGATTTGCTAATCTAAGTGCTTAATTATAGAGACCCAGAGATCTATAAATTTATGTTATTCTATTAATTTGTATATATCTTAGTCAATATAATTTGCTTATCTTAAATATTAGAGTCCATTAAACTATCATGCCTAATAAAAGATGAATTTATGAATGATAATTTTATCCCCCGATTTAAAACATTAAGAATGATAGTGTTGTTACCCTTTTATTTATAAATTAACTCCCAAGCAAGTGCGCGTTAAAAGCTAATTTATAGGGATAATTATATTTGCTAATTCAAATTATGATCGTTTTTATATTTCTCTCGTCAAATTTTTTCTCCACTCCAACTATGCACGACATTTACGGTGAAATATTTTCAAACATTCCTCCCAAATTTGGAAAGCTATAATATTGTAAAAGATTCGAGATGAATATTAATAACAAATTTTCGTATACATATGGTAAAAAGTGTCTTGAATAGATAATGGACGTTTCGGGATAATACCTTTATGTCCATTTTCAGAAAACAACTCAAAAGTATTTAATTTTATTTCCTTCTATGAATTTTTTTGCGGAGGAATAACGCCAAATCAATGTAACGTAGATAAATCCAAGTCAATTACATCATAATCACGACATCTCGTAGAAACACGATTTTAGTAGAAAGTTTTGGACCCCGGATTGTAGCGGCTAGTCGGCAGGAATTCTCACATGTGCCCCGTTTACTGTAGAAATATGCCTTTTTTATTTTTTATTTTTTATGTTTTCGTCTTTTGCGTACCCAAAAATGCGGCGCAGATCTATCCACGTAATCACCCCCATATCAACATTTCTGTTCCCTCCCGCACCCTTCACGAATATTCCGAACCACCCGCATGGAAAATTCCACCCCTTTTTCTCAATCCGAATTGGGAAAAGAAAAGAATATGCTAGCGTGGTAAGGCCGTGTTTGGGGTTATGACTTATGTAGGACTATGCTTTTTTTTGTTTTGTTTTGTTTTTTTTTTTTTTTGAGATTAGACGATGAGAAAATAAGGGGATGGGCGTTTCAAATGAAATTCGAATGCAATTCGTTAACCTGGTAAACCACTAGTCTTACCACTTGCACATGTAATTGATCCCTAAATATTCTAATTTCTAACAACATAATTTAGCCGTTTTGGATAAGGAAAAAATATATGACATCCCATGAACTTTTAAGTAGGAATTATTTGATTTATGTTTTTTAAAATGGAAAAGAAAATTAATTGAAACCTTTAGAATATACTCTCAAACAATACTCTTTTCTATACAAAACTAATGAAGATTTGCTCAAGAAGGTGTGAGGAGAGTGTAAAACAATTTCGGACTACTGAAAATGTGAAGCACTTTTAGAGTTTGTTTCCTATTTCTCATAACAAAATTACCACATTATCCTTATTAGAAGTATAAGAATATTATTTTAGGTGCGAGATAGTAATTTAAATTATTAAAATTGTGAAAAATCACTTACTTTTCTAGTACACATGCTATCATTTTTTGTAATAATTTTGTGGTTTATAATTGCCGACAATCTCTAACTTTACTACTCTCCGTCACTACTAGCTTCTTAACTTATTCAAATGAAAACCACTTATTTTTTAAGTAGAAATAACAACTACACCCCCTGGCCATATGGGTAAACATATTTTTTCTTTGCAAAAAATGACATTCAACCATCCAAACTATAGACATTTTTGTATTTTTGCAACTTAATAAAAATGTTTCATTTTGTCGTCTCAACTTCGCCAAATTTTTACTTTACAACTTAAGTGCATTTTCCAATGAATTATTCTAGTGAAACTATCTCATATGTGATGCATTTGTGACTAGTAAGGTAGAATTGACCCAAAAAAAAGTTCAATTTTACTGCTTAAACTTTGCAAAATTTTACACAATACATATTGCAAAATATTTTCACTTAAAAATAAATTTAGATTGTAAAGTAAAAATTTTGTGAAGTTAAAATGCTAAAGTGCATATATCTATATATATACATTTTTTTTCTTTTTATTATTAAGCTTTTTTTTTTGAAACATTTTTACTATTATGCTGGAAAGTGTAAAAGTGTAAAAAAGTGTATAATTCAATGGGCTCGGCGTCATTAATACATAAACAATACAGTGTGACCAGGGAACGCCAAACAAGTCGTTATTTGGTTGCTCCTTTCATTTTAATTTTACCGTCATATAATACGTAATAAGGCCCGTGTTTACTTCCACATATATATGTAGTCCAACCCTATTGGATTTCTGACTATTTCCTGTGTTTCTTCATCGGCGAATTCTACACCGATAAGCCTATCCCCCTTCCAATTCCCCAATATAATTTTCATGGATAAGCTGTTTTTCGATTCAATCGAGGAGTTGTTGTGGTGGTCGCCGTTTTATTCATCTTCAGTTCAAGATTTTCCTTTTTCAACAGCTTATTTTCACAGTGCAGATATTACTCATCCTTGTATCTCTTTGTTCTAACCTAGAATCAGTAAATTACAACAATTAAAGGATTTGGATTTGGATTTGGATTTCGATTGGCTTTTACATCATGGGTAAAAGTAAGTTCTTACTCGGCTTCTCATCTTTATCTTATAATGCTTTTGCGGTGTAATTATTTCATTTTTTTTTTTTTTAATTTTTGGTGGAATAAGAACATTAAGATATTTTTCTATTTTCTATGAAATTTTGATTGTTTAATTGGAAATTTGGGGTTTTTCCGTCTTTTGGTGTAATTTGGGCATGTGCCTTCGCTGATGTTTAGAGTTTGTACTAACGTATGAGCTTTGCGTTTAAACATCTTAATGTGGTTTAAGTTATATTTGTTTGTTTTTCATCCGGACATATATGTTTTTCCTTTACGAGAAGCTACTTTCCCCCGAGTGTGCTCTGGTGTTTGATATCGTAGATTACTTAGTGATGGGATCTGAGAACAAACGATTAGCGGTGCCAGACGTCTGGCGTATCCTATGGTCAATAATACAGCTTGAGCAGAAGAGAATCCAGAGATGCTAAAAACTAACAATAGATAAATGAACAGTTCACTTTATGGATTCGTATAAATAAAGAAAGTGGCGTCTTGTGGTAGGGTGCATGTGCTAAGTTGCATTTGATCTCTCTGTTTGGTGTGTTAGGCCTGTTTTTGCTATAATAACTGTGCGCCTTTAAGCATTGTGTGGCCCAATGTGTAGGCCCCGCTATTGGGTGTTGTTTTGGGGAGCAAACGTCAGTAAGAGTGAATATTAACACTTTGCATCCTACCTATTTTGAAGGAGGGGCATTTAAGGCAGCATTTTTCTCCTTAGTTATCCCTTGCAAAATTGCGGATTCTATTTATGTTGGCCGAAGTCTTTTGTGGAAGTTTTCTTCGTTTTTGTTCCTTGTTTGTTTTTAGCTTTACAGACTAAGACATGGGAGATGGTTATAGTAATGGTGGTAGACATGGCCGTAGTGGTGGTCAACGGTGATCTTGCCTCACTGACATGTTGGGTTGAGGTCGTGGTGGGCTCAGACTCGATCTGCAGCATCACTGCAATTGAGCCTGAAAAAGGCCATACCATCAGACTAGTTCAACAAGGAATGAGGATGGGCTGGGATTTAGAGTGATGTGATAAATCATGAAGTATCTATTAATGAGTCCCTGTTAAATATGATATGTAAATTGTTAAGTACTAATTTGGAGGTGCCCCTGGCCCTTCAAAGGGAGTATAAATTATCGTTAAGAAGACAAGTTAGCTTGTGCCAAAATCTCAGCTCTACAGGAGATAGTGGGCTATGCTATAACAAATTTCTACATCGGTTTCTGGAAGACTAACCTTGTAAGTAGAGTGCTGAATCCCCTCCGCCTTTAAAGCCATTGCTCCTTTTAATTCCCCTAGAACTTCAAAGAACTCGTCAACTACTTCCTCAAGGGTTTCATATCTCTCTGGATTTCTCTGACTCCTGGACTCACTTAACTGGAGATGGATCAAAGTCGTGGGACCTGGGTCTAAATTTGGCTAAATCATCTTCGTTTGGGATGTCCCATAGGTGAACTTTGAAATGAGGCAGTTGAGGCGTGACCTCAATTGCATCTGGTCGAAGTTTGTGTGAGGCTACCACCTCAAACTGAATGCAGTCTGGCGGGGTTAGCTTCAGTGGCACCCTGCTGCATTGCCCGCCATTGTTACTTTCAGCAAGGTGAATTCCCCAATTCCAGTATCTTGGTATCTTTTAAATAAAACTACAAATGAAGCTGAAAGAATCAAGAAAATACCACAAAAACTTACAAGCAAATGTAAATAGAATTAGTGGATTTTGATGGGAACTCGGACAGAAAATATTACTTGGAGCCCTTGGGTTGGAACCTGAGTTGCCTAGGTGGTTGGTGGGCGCCGGTTTTATGTTCCCACCTTCCAACTAACATCCCGCATGCCAACCAACATGAAGATTACATGCGTCTGCTCTCTCAAGCATGTTATGTCAGATTTATTTTTCTTCCCTAAAAGCACACCTAGAAGAAGAGAGCTTTGTGAAAAACCTGAGAATGCTCATAAAACCATTATATTAGTTTTGCAAATTCAAACCTACAACAACACTGCTGAGGGATCACTTTAATACAATCAATGTATGAAAAGATAATGCTTCTCTTTCAACTTTCTGTAAATACCTCTCTTTTCTTCATTTGTGGAAGCTGGTATTTATTTCTTTATTTGCTCTCTCTCTCTCTGTCTTTCTTTTTTTTATTTTATTTTTATTTTTATATAATTCATCATCTTTGATGACTTGTTGGAGGAACTATATTTTGAAAGGAATATTGTGCTTTCCCATTCAATTATTTTATTTGAGCGGAGTTCTTTTTTGGCTTTTTCTGTGGTTAGCTCTGAGCAATCTGAAGACTCTTTGTCTGCATTTGCCTTTGAAATCTATCGTAGTAACTTGGTTGATTAAATGATACTGTGTGTTCTCGCGTTGAGGTTAGAGATTTGTTCCCTAAAATGAATTTTATTGTGGCATTGTAGGAAGTTCTCGAAAGAAAAATGCTGCAATGCTGGATAGTGATGATACCGATAGTTTGAGCTCGTCGTCATCATCTATGCGCTTGGACAATATGACAGAGTCTGTTACTGAGGAAGTGGAGGTGGATAAAGACACTTTGCTTGATCAGTGCTTAGATGCTTTGTATGAGAAGAGGTAATTCTTCTGATTCCATTTTTGTGCTATAAAAAATTTAACAGGAACAGTTAATAGGCTTCTGTAAATTTTTCTACTCTTAAGGTAATTTTTCATACTCTTTTGTTGCCATTATGGATGATATTAA
>JACFYI010003825.1:215238-243238 GCA_014898755.1 Handroanthus guayacan | reverse complement strand
TTTGGCCAATAATAATTCATTATGCAATTCTTTTTACAGGACTTCTAGCTCTGACAACGGGTCCTGGGGAGAAAGCACAAGAGATCTTGGAAGAATCACTCTCTCCTATATCAGATGCTCTTAGAACTCGTCCTGAGACATCTAAGATATCATCAGTATGTTGTGTTGATGGATTACTACTGATTACAAATTTTTATGTCCTTTATGGATGTTTGTCCTTATTTTTTCTTGTGATAATTCCAGTTGCTGGAGTGTCTGGCCGTTATTACTTTTGTTGGTGGGGAAGAACCAGAACAAACACAGAAATCAATGCAAATAATGTGGCAAGTGGCTCATCCAAAGTTGGGTCCCAATGTAGGCATCTTTTCTTATCAGACTTATCCGAGTTTGGTTTTTGTATTATTATCTATGAACATGGGAAAGTACATGATCTGTATACTTACACGATTAAGTTTAGTCAGACCTTTGTTATCCAAGTTGCAATTTTGTTTTCCATCAAATTATAATACCTATGGCTATGGTAATATGTCATTGTGTTTCACATAATCTCATTCATGTTTCAGGTGGCTACTGCTAAACCTTCACCGGCAATGATAACAATGGTGGTCTCTGCCTGGTCATTCCTTCTTACTACTGTGGATGGCTGGGCGCTTAATCCTAAGAGTTGGCAAGAGTTAGTATTTTATCACTTGTGAAATTCCCAGTTGGGCTTGATTTTTTATGTAGTAATGAATTCTAGTGGTATGTGATTGAATTGAAAGGCCCATTAAGTGTGCTAATTCCTCTGAAATAATTCAGGTCAGTCTCCTACTTCTCTACTCTGCTGGAGAAGGATGATAGGTTGCTACGTATTGCGGCTGGTGAGGCGCTTGCTTTAATATTTGAGATAGGGAGTCTGGAGAAGTTCTGTGGAGAGTCTAAAGTCTTGGACTCCTCTACGGATGAAGGGAATGATTCCCGAAAATTGACGCACATACATGGATTAAGAAATAAAGTACTTAATCAAGTACGAGGGCTCTCCACAGAGGCTGGCGGTAAAGGTTCTGCAAAGAAGGACCTCAATAGCCAGAGGAACACATTTCGAGATATACTGGATTTTCTTGAGGTATGCTGTTATCGAGTTGATCTAATTTTTATGGGTTTGGTGGATTGCTTAAATTTAATGCTTTAATGTGAATATTAGGATGGTTATACCCCGGAAACCTTGATGAAGATTGGTGGAGAGACCCTAAACACAAGCACATGGGCTCAAATGATACAGGTCCATATTATCTTCTTACATATTATTTACCTCTGCAACATACTTCACTGTTGCTGATATTTTCTCCTCCTTTGTGTATTTTAGTTGAACTTCCTGAAGCATTTTCTTGGAGGAGGATTTGTTAAGCACATGCAGGTAGAACTATTCTCTTCAGGCTCTTCTAAAGTGGAATATCTACTGCTATACGGATTGCCAGTGTTGACTCTTTTTTGTTGTGTCGGACAGGAGAATGAATTTCTTCATGATGTTTTCGGTTTCACTCCCAAGAAAAAGCTTCTATCAGGGATTGAGCACCGTATGTCTGGTAGTGAAAAGGTTAGCTCTCTAGGCTAGCTTTTTTTGCCATGTATTGTGTTATTCACCTTAAGATTGGTCTGTCAACCCTTGAACTCTCCAATAGTGTGGATGGCCTCACTTTACAGCTGCTCTCACTTTCTGTGTTTTCAATGTGAAATTTCTTTTCTTACAAGCCTTTTGTTTCTCCGTCTTTCTGACAGAGGATGTACAAGTCGCCTAACTCGGCCCTTAACAAGGCACGGACACAGTTGCTAAACAAACAGAGGATGTTAGCCCAGGTTCGTCATTCTCCATGAAAAATTTTGTTTCCTCTCAGAAATGTTCTCTTGTTATCCTTTGCTTACTATGACAAACCGTGAAAACGCTAAGCAAACATCGATGGCCAACCTTCTGACTATCTTTATACTTCTCCGACTTCCAGGATAAGAATGCTGGCCACTTTGCAGTTGGTTTTGCTGATGGTTAGGCCGGGAGCATATCGATGTCCAGGTTTTTTCGGTTAGAGCTCATGTTGCAGTCTTGAACTTGTAAAACGTTTATTGTTATTGGCTTAGTCCAATTCAGGGATGAATGCTACTTTGTTGCGTCCTGATAGGATTCATTTATTAAATGTGGTAAAAATATAGTCTGAACATAAGAGTTGTTGCCCCCTGTGAGTAGCAAATACTCCTGTACACATATGAATCAGATTTTAATTTAATTTTAGTAATATTGTTCAAATTCTCACAACTGCGCCTCTCAGTTGTGGTCTCACCAAGAACATATTATTCATGAGCATATGAGAGATGGCTTGGTATAAAAAATTGATACAACCAACGGTATCATGGTCTTCTCCTCTGTGGAGCATATTTTCTGAAACGTTTTGTTTCAGAACATCCGTTATTCGTTTTTGAGGGAGATGTCTTCTTGAGAGAGAAAATCCCAGAATTCCTATTATATTACACTGGCCATTCTACCAATCCAAATTCGTGAAGTAACTTTGGTGCCTAATTAATAACTTTACACGCATATTTTTGGATGTTATGACATTTCTCTAATGCTATGGCGTTTCAGCAAATTTTTAATGCATACCGGCGGTTTTGGGAAAGTGAGAAATATGAAAGTAAAATTTATACAATTGAAAGGTTAACCCCACATTTCGCAAAAATATGGTTTGGGATTAGATGGCACTTTGTTTTATGAAAATTGTATTTAGAGAAGTCTGTTTATTTGGTTCTTCTTTGAAAATGTCTTCGATAATTTTCAAGAGGTGCCTGCATAATTAACGCGTGGCAAATTAAGCTTTTATATAAAGGGCGTTAATCTGGATAACACTTCTTTTGTGATCTTCTCAAGCTTTTAAGATTGTAATAAAATCGGAAGAAGGAAAAAAGAAAAAAAAAAAAAAAGAATGAATCGTATACTTGACAATCATCCATGCATTAAAAATAGGAGATAAAACACGAAATATAATATAAGATTTAAGTGGTTTGTATACATGCACATTTCTTTTAGTTGCTACCTTTCTTTCCTTCTGTTATTTGTTATATGTATACATATATGTGTACATATCTTTTTTTGTGTAATTGTTCTCTTTCTAACGCATCGATATTCTCTTTCTTTTACTTTGTATAAAGTTCTTTTTTTTTTTTTAAATTCAAAAATAAATAATTAAATATTCAACAGAAACAATATTAGCATTAGTGAATACATTTCAGGCAGAATATCAGTTATCAGTTACACAAGCTCTTGGTAAAATATAAAATTCCCTCTCAATTAACACTAAGTTATACAAAATGACGACTATGATCATAATAATAATGTCGAGTGTCAGTAATATATCAAAATAATAAAATAAATATCAATTTAAACAGGCATATTATGAGGAGATATCTTTTACAGATTCATGTATAATGTTGTCCGTCTCATTATTTTTATCCCAAAAAGTGGTGAAACATACATTTTCAAACCAACACACAGTTCGTTCTTCTCTTTTTATGCTAATTTTTCCTCACTTTATCTCACATCCTCTTGAAATATCAAATTTACAAAATAGCATCCTATCTTTTCTTTCTTCTTTTTTTTTTCCTCTCCCAAAAATAGGACTGCGATCTCTCACTCATACTCTTGCCTTCATCATGCTCTTTCAAATTTTAGTATTTAGCTGACCATTCAGTCAATTATGTAATTTGTATTTTTTGTTTGTTTTATATTGATTTATAAGTAAAATTCTAAGAGATTGATTGTTATATCTCGTGTTTGAGATTTGTGAATATCTTATTAAATCGTATGTTATTCTCGTTTGAATTAGGACCATGTATCCACGATTGAATGTTAAAAACTTTAAATACTATACATACTTAGTTTATACTTGTTATTTTCAATTAAAAAAAAAAAAAAACCTCTACCGTTAGAACATTAAAGTCTTATGATTCTTTTTTATTTCTTTATATTTTTTTGAAAGAAATTTGAAATCTAGGGAAGGACAAATTTATCATAAAAATAAAGCATACAAGGGCTTTCATTCTTTGCTCTCTCAAGCTTCTAATAATTCTCCCAACCCAAATCCGACCCCAAGCCGAATCCCAACCCTAACCTGAACCCAAGCTAAATCGCAACCCTAACCTGAATTATAAAATATGTCCACGCAATAAGATGAAAGATGCTCAGCTTAACAATTATATGATAACTTACATCGAAGTCCTTGATAATACTGATGATAAGCATTATAGAGTACTTCTAACAAATAAAACGAAAAATAATTTGCCATAAACCCTACAACATTCTATGTATTGAATTAATAAATTTTATGTATTTCTTAAATTTCAATTCTGATGACGCAATCTAAAATTCTTCAATCTGTTGCTGCCTGCAGTGCAATGATGGTTTGACATATGTAGTAAAATTTTCACCGTTCTCATAAGCAAACATTCTTTCACTCACCCTAAGAATGTCCACTTGCAGCAAAATAATCAGCCATCACATTTCACAATCACATTATTACATTCAAAATTTTCCAAATAGTATTCCTTCAAGATACTGAAAACATATTTAGACTTTACCCGAGTATTAAAGATGGAGCAATTGAGCAATGACTTTAGAAACCTTCTGGCAATATAAGATTAGGTTTTTCATAGCCATATATGAGTCATCGACGAATCCCTTTCTCCGTTGTCTTACTTAACCCCAACTGTACAGTAGGCCAAATTCCATGCAAATAGCAAGAAGTCGCAGCAGAGCAGCACCACTTTAACCAATTTGGAAAATGTTTTCAGGTGAACAAAAAATTGTAAACGATATTTAATTATAGTGTCCTGGCAGCCCAGATAGATGCTTGCTCGTTGCTCTCTCTCTCCTAAAGTTATTTCTTCCTCTGCCTCTCCTTCCTCCACCTCTAAAGTTCCCTGGGCCTCCCCTTCCTCCAACTGCATCATTATCTTGTTCTTCTCGCTCCTCATTCGACTCTGCATGTCCTTTGCCTGCACCTGAAATAAAACCTCTCCTTCCTCTTCCTCTACCCCTGCTAATTCCTCGCCCTCCTCGTCTTCCAACCTCATCAGTGTCCTGTTCATCGTTTTGCTCCTCCTCCTGTGGCTCTGTTAACCTTTTAACTGCACCAAGAGGAATGTTGCCACCTCGTCCCAGGCCATGGACAAGTTCCTTCTGCACTTGGTTAACCAATTTTGCCTCGTTGTAGTTGGCTACAGCAACAGAACCATCAACTTTGTAGCTGTAGTTTTTACCATCCTTGACATAAAACTGGGGCTTTTTACGCGAGCCCCACTTTGAATTGTCGGCATTTGAAGAGCTGCCACCATCAGCTCCTGTTGATCTTCCTCTCTGTGAGTCCATTTCTTCTGCAAGGCTCTCGGACTCATCTAGCCCTGAATCGCCAACGCTCAAACCAAGATCATCAAATGAGTCATCATACTCATCTTCATACTCTAGCTGTGATATAAGAGCTGCAGTTTTTGCCAATTCCTTTTCTTTTCTATCATTTAAGGTCCCAAAACCAGAGGAGTCGTCTGTGTTCTTTCGCACAAACCTCCCAACTGAAGAAGAGGATGAACCTGAAGACACTCCAGCTTGATTTTTCACAGCAGTGGGTGGCACAACTTCTGGAGGAGATGTCGCAGATTCTACCAATTTCCCCTTACCCTTGTCATTCCTACTCATGGATGAAGCAGTAGCGGTCCTCGAATGCGGTATACTCTCCAATGAAATGTCGAGAGATTGCAGTTCTTCATGAAGGGTTCCCTCAAGAATCCTCTGAATCACCTCTTCTGGATCATGGTTGTAGGCTTCAAGACAGGCTACTAAGAACCCCCTACCATAATCGGGAAAGAGTTCCTTTATTTGACTGATTTTTGACTCTAAAATTGCTGTATCTTCATCTGTCTGTGCTTTGTTGGTGGTCAAGGGGAATGAGGTAGAGCTTTTCACTTTTGTATCAGCTTGCCATGGAGCCATCATGATCCCAGAAAGAAACTGGAATTGTTCACCATCCATTGATAACCAACCTTCATCCCAAGATTATAAACATTAGTCATATGGAATTCATGGAGAGCAAGGACAACAGAGAGTGAAAATGCAGAGAACAAAGGACTAACACCATGGCATCTCAAAGATATAGTTCCAATACGTCCATGCCGTCGATGGATGTACTGTGACTTGTGAGATTCAAAATTCAAGATTGATCATCTAAAACACCGAGGAAAGAACGCAAAATAATTTCTAATGTCTGCCAGTTCCAAATAAGCTACCATTTAACTGACAAAGCACCACTCGCATCGATATGACTGCCAAAAAGCATTACTTTTATGCCAGGTGCTAGCAGAAGCTAAAGGATATAAATATTTAAATACATTCTGCATTTCTTTGTATCATCAAAAGAATAGTGGGAAAAAGAAAAACAAAAAATAAGGGCACTAAGAATACATCTAATATGATGAATAAGTGGGAAGATCTAATCCTAGAAGCAAAATGGCTTACAAATATACACCTTAATTTTAAACCTAAAAAAGATACTTAAGTTCAAAGATCTCTCAGGGAGAAAGGGAATGATAGCTAAATTATTTAAGTCATTTGTTTTCAGTGCTTAAGTTTCTAGATGGATACAAATAGCACCTAAACATCCTACTTTTGGAAGGGAGTATGAATGTATACCATGCCTTTAGGTTAACTAGGAAGTACAAATGCATACCACATCTTTGTGCTCGCCGGGGATATGAATGCATGCCACACCTTTACGCTCACCAGACCAGGGAGTATGAATGCATACCACATCTTTATGCTCACCAGACCAGGGAGTATGAATGCATACCACATCTTTATGCTCACCAGGGAGTATGAATGCATCCCACATCTTTATACTAACTAGGGTATCCTAGTAAGTGAAACCTCAAAATTTCAAATATATGCTTTAGCGTATCCTAGTAAAGCACTTAATGCACAATTGAACAAAAGTTGGCTACTGATAATTGCACTTCAAATTGATGTATGCATTTCGTGCAAGTGCACTATGGAGGGCAGATATAACCATCTGGGTTACATGCAAAACACTCCGAAAAGGATTACTTTTTGTTGCTGAGAGACATGAAATTCCAAGTCGAAAATAAAACCATGGGACATATAAACCGCATTTCATTTAGATCTTTACCTGATTTCTGCAATAAGTCAATCCTGCTCAACATTTTATGATTCTTCTCAATGTTCTGGATAAAAGTTCCCCATGTTTGGCCACCAGGATCAAGTGTGTGATCCACAGTGAGATCTCTTATTGTCTGTATTACAATGTCAGCCCTCACCACAGGGTCCTCCACATTTGCTGGAAACATCTTCATTGAAACTGGAAGAGAATATTTACTTTCAAATGCTTCATCACTAAGATAGCATAAATAAAGTAATTTCCATCCAAAATTTGCTATCCTTGTTGATAGAATCTTCAAGCTACTAAAAACATTTGAAAGCAAATCCCTTGGTATTTCCTTGTTCTTATCTTCAGCCATTCCCAAAATAATACGAAAGCCCCTCCGCAAAGATGGCAGAAGTGAGTCATGTAGCCTTGCAAGAGTGGTGAGCAATTCTTCACTGCCGTAACTGCACAGATAGCATAATCTTGGTTAAGCACTCTACTATACTATACCTTACATAGTCATTGGCAAAAGGCAGTGTAAGACAATCAGTACTTCTTCAGCAAGCATATCGAAATTTTCACTTATGATTTTAGCTTCTTGTTTCAAAACCCAGACTACTGTAAAATACAACTTGCTTTTACACTAAAAGGACCAAAAATCCAAGTGGATAATGAAAAACCAAAGAAAAAGAGTAAGAATGATACACAATCACACAGTCACAGGGCCTAAATATCCTCACCTAAAGAAATTATCATTTGAGTATTTATCTCAGATTTTTTCGCTATCTCAAAATTTCTAAATGGTACAAATATAACTTTAGTAATTGCATTAACTGACATTTTAATTGCAAATTTTACTCATCAAAATATTAGCAAACTTAAATTAGGAACAAATGGGAGAACAATTCTTATTGAAGAACATTTTGTGGAAATTAGAGCACATACTTTTCCTTGTGTTTTAATTTTAATCACTTGTCTCTTTATATCCCATAGTAACTTCTCACAGTGAAAAATTATGAAAATTCATATTCTTCACGTGACCAAGAAATTCATTGCAACAGTTATATACTCCTTGAAAAGAAAATAATATATCTCCAACCCATCCCCTCTGCAACAGCTCTTCCCACTTCTTGCTCTCTTGCTCTCCAGTGATGGCCCTGGAGATGACACCTCCACACATATATCTATGCAATAGAGTTCTGTTTACAGATTATGCTGAGAAGCTAGTTTTGACCCTTCCCGACTCTGGCTAAATCAGGCAGCCAGAAAAGCATAAAGAGAGGGACCAAAGGATGGGTGTCGGATGACTGAACTGCAGCGGCTTAATGTGCTTAAGTACATAGCACTGGCGTAATAATGTTTGCTCTGTGCATGCATGTGTCTAGGAGATAACAAACCATCCTTTTTTCCTTCAAATCAAGCAATTTGGTTTACAAGAATCAATTATAAAAGGAAACATTGAATTTCAGTCTCTCCATAAAGAAATGGGTTTTAGAAATTGGGACAGGAATGGATTAACTTAGTGATTAGGTTACTCTTGTGAAATATTGCCGATCAGCTGTGTGAGTCTGACCATACTCCAAATGCTTGTCCTTACTTTTGCATTCCATGTCCTCGACACATTGTTGGAGAAGCTAGACATGAGGGCAGGACTTTAGAGCAGCGCATCAAAATTATCAATATTTAGGACCTCCTCAGTAACTTTTGTGTTAACTTTAGACGTGAGTAAATTAGTCATTCAGTACTCACTAGATTCAATGGATAGAACCCTTATTTGTAAATGTTGACGGAAGTTGAAAATATGGACAAACATTAAAGGAAGACTGATGTAATTCTACATTTCTTCTTTTAGGCTTGTTTCATACTGCAGTTGACAAACTTGAGATCCCAACACAAGAGGAAAACAAATAAAAGGAATTTCCTAGCTCCTATCAAGAGCATATGAAACATATTCTATTTCTTCTATTCCTGTGGTATTATTTTATCTTCATTCTCCTAGGGTTATTTTCTATTTATGTGGATTAAAAATTAAGCCCCTCAAAGCACAAATCTGTCAGCATATCAATCTATGCTCCATGCCAGCTCTTAAGTCTAAAGAGTTGTAATTAGTCCCTTAGGCCACTTCTGTAAAGCACATATTCAACTGGCAAACCTCTCTAGACTCATGAAAAATAGTAGTAAAAAATTTTCTCTAAGTATTTGAAAGCCAATTACAATTTCAGGCAGCAAGTACAGTACCTCATTTCAACAGGGGAAGAGAAGAAGACAGCTGCGTGTTTAAATGCAGTAACGAATGAGTCCAATGATAAAACCGAGTCGTTTAAGAAGTCCATAACCTGTGGATAGAAAATGGGGAACAGATCAGAAAGGAAATGTGAACATAATGGACGGGCCTACAAGGCAGAAAAAAGCAATGTCTCTAAAGTCGCAAAGGTCATAACCGAAGCCGTCAAGGTGAATTCGACAAAATTATTTTCCAGGTGTCAAGGTCATCAAAACAAAGTCCACACTTCACCCAAAATTTTCCTACAACGATGCTCTCTGCAAACAAGTTTTGGTGGAATAACTTGACACTCTGGTTGAAGCAAAGCATAATGCTCTATCTGTAGTATCACTGTGAATAATGTCTAAAAAGGGCTGACAGAAGTTAGACCATCCAAAATTAATAAAATACCTCTAGATAGTCAAGATGAAGGCGACTGGATCCTTGGTCTTGTTGGCCTCCAGAACTAAGCAAAACCTGTGTACCAAACCCCACATAAAATGTTAGCAGTATGCATTTCAGCAGACATTGGGAAGAGCTTCTATTTCTGCTTGAGTCAATACTGCACAATGATTTAAATTTTGGCATCTATGATAACTCTCCAATTCTATCACAATAATATGAAACCAAGAAACCACTAGTTTTGGCAAAACTGCAACCTACAACTTCTGAAAGTTGTCCAAAGAAAGTTACTTCTGATGTGTTCTTAGCAATTGTTTCATAACAAATGATATCATATGGTCATACCACAAAGTTACACATAATGGCTTCTCCATGTCAGAGATCATTCAACACATTGTGGAGTTTAACTTTGAGCACACGGATTAGCCACACTAGGTTAGTTAGAATAAGTGTCATGCTTGAACCACTCACTTCCAACTACTAAAGACAGAGGTCTATCCATGGTACTCTGTTACGTCCTTAAACTTGCTCCAATAATTTGGATAGTAGTGCCCGAAAAACAGCTCAACAGCACCAGCTCATAGACATGATGGGCAATGAGCTAAATTTGCATTTTCCCCAGGTTTGGTGCTGAGTATCATTTTCTTTGCTTCAAGAGTAGGAGATCAATTAAAAGTTCCCAAGCTGTTTGTTGAACCTTGACATTCGGCTCATTGAAGTAATCATTTTAAGTATAATGAACGCTGAGCATTATTAGCCTTAAGCATAAACCATCTAATTGGTTACCATTCATTACGCCAACCACTTTATATCATTCATTAATATTTTAACATTATTTTAATATATTTATGATATTGTATTTTATTTATTTTTGTATTTCTATTTTTATTGACTAAGTAATGTTAAAATTTATATTCTAATATAATATATAAAAACATAGAAACAACATATCAGAAGGTAAGCACTTTAAGCAATCAGTCAACAGCACTTTTAAAGGTGAACATCAAGCATGCAACAATACAAGGCTCCTAACATGGGGATCAAGATCCCATATATATAAATATATATATGTATACACACACCAAACACCATCAAGTGCAGACTGCAAGAATTAGAAAAGTACCTCTAAAGATGAGCTGCATCTTTGATACATAGTCCGGGCAATGCTTAAGAAGTGAGATATTAGAACAGGAAGATCATGCTGGATATAAGGCTGCGCTTTCGTTGCATTGGTTACCTGGAAATAGAAGCATTGACATGTTAGAGAGAGTGGCTTGAGGAAGGAGGAAGTCAGTGACAAAGCCAATAGACCTAGAAGCAGGCAATTTGCTTGCAAGCCAATAGACCTAGAAGCAGGCAATTTGCTTACAAGCACATACCAATATTCGAGTCAGATCGTCATTTTCATGGCCATATATGGCACAAATATCCAACAGTTTGGGCAAATCAAGCAACTTCTTGTCCTGCAGAAGGGCTATACATACAATTCGTAAACGAAGCATACTAGCAACAAATTGTTCACAAGATACTTGTAGAAAACTAAAAAATATTCTTCAAAGCTTTTGCAATCAAATAAAATATCCTTCCGTATGGTGTTTTTTGTGAGCAAGACATTTCATGGATGCTTTCAAGAAAGTTTGATCTCAAGACCAATATGCCTTCCCTTCAAAGGAAAACCTATATTTTCCTGGGATGTGATGCCATATCTTCACTAGAGCAACTAAGGGTCTCAAGAAAGTAGCATCTACTAGCACACTGGTCATCAAGAGAAGATAAAAGCACAAAATTGACAGTAGCCATCACCAATGCGATGCTTACTTATGTCTCCCATTTTCATATATTAGGTCTAAATTTTTCTGAGCTGCCAAACTTCCAACAAATTCAATGAATCAACCTGTCCATCCTCTCTCTCTCTCTCTCTCTCTCTCTCTGTGATGGTATATCTATGCCATGTATACAAATTTACAAAGCACAATTACCTATCTTCTAGTTATTATTTTCTTTGCTTAGTCATATTGCAGCAGATTTGATGTAGTGTACTGCCGTATGAGGTTAGTGTGGATGAATATTCCAGTTATACATCAGTTGCTCAGGTTTCAGATTTATAATAAAGAGCTACAGGTTAAACTAAGTTACGCTTTAAAAATTACTTACTGCAATTTAGCCAATACAATGGTTCACAAGACAAATTTTATCCAACGGTTAGAAGTGTGGGAATACAGTGGTTATATAGCATTTTCACGATAAAACTGTAGACAGGGATGCATAAGCCCAATAAGGTCTGCTAAATGAAGATCATCAGACACCTTCATGATCTTTTGGACTCAGACTGTTGGCAGCCTTAGCCCCAGGATCCCGATTGGATGATCTACAGCAAAAAAAAATTCTGCTCTGATACTAAATCAAACGAATAAAGAATGAAAAACGAAAAAGAAAGAAGTCCTATGCAACATACAACCGATAGAAGACCATGAAGACACGTCGGCACAGCTCAATCTCACCAACAATCACTCCAGCAACCATCCCTCGGGCTCCACGGTGGGGGAAATCATACCACCTACTTCTGAATTTCAGGAAACTTTCAAGGAAGGCGTGCAATGATTCATCAGTAGCAACTGCCAATAAAGGAAAGTTGGTGATATAGTGAACAACTGCCTCATCTCGCAGAGCAATCAACCAACATCAATGTATAATTTGATAAACTGCTCAAGAAAACTGGGTAAATTAGAATTTACAACACAAGCAACAATATACATTTTCCTGTGGCGATATGGATGTATTACTCACAGTATCCAGCATTCAACACCAAAATGCGATAACATATTCCACAAGTAATCGCACAAGAAAAATGTCAACAGTTTATAGGCACATTAAGTGAGTCTCCGCTCAATGAAGCACATCAGCTACGCAACAAAAGTGACCATGGAGTGAATAACTTACATAGAATAACCAGCTCATATCATACATTTTCATAATGCTTCAATGATCCATCTAAGAACACTTCATAAAAATTAACTCATTAAATGATCGCACATTGATCGATCAAAATCCAGAATAACAACCTTCTTTCCAAAAATCCCTAGGATGCAACTTAAGCAACCGAGACAACTCCCTATTCAACAAATCCACGACACGTTGCGACTCCACAGGATCCAAGCCCCCCTCCTCGGGCCCAAGCCCAGCCGCCACCGCCTCATCCTGGGGCAAATAAACTACAAAATTACCACTCGAGGAAGCTTTATTTACCCACTCTCCATCTTCCCCCATCCTGACTCTGCTTGTCGACCCCACCACGCCATCGCTTCCGCCGCTGCTAGCTGTGTTTGTGGCGGCGGAGGCGGCCCGTAACGAGTTAGACAGGGTTTGGTGAGAATTAGGGGTCTGGAGATCCCTCTTTGGTATGAATTTCTTCTGGGGTTTTGATGAATTCTTGTAATCGTTCCTGCTTTGGTTGGTGAATCGATTTGACATTTCTTCCAAAGGTGTATATAAATACTATATATATTTCTCTGTGAAAGTATGCGGGTATATAGATTATAACGTATATCTATGCGCAATTTGTTTATACAAGCTAAAACAAGATTGTTTTATGAAAAGTAGCAGACGAATTGAAGATGTTGTTGATGAGTAGAGATGCCTCTTCCTGGGACAGTAAGGAGCCTCCGTCTGTGCCTCAACGATAATAGAGTTCCTTGTTCCCCAGGGTTTTCCAGCTTACCCTTCTCTTTCCAGTTTCGCAATTTCTAGGAAAAACTTACTCGAGCATTTTTTTTCGTAATTTTAATATTTTATTTGTTATTATTTTAATAACTCTAAAACTGATATTCTCGATCTTTATCAAATAAAACAATATAATATTTTAATCTCAAAAAAGCTAAAGTTGTTTAACACCGAAATTTCAGTTGATTTAACCTAAATTCTCACTAATAAAAGTTGAAATATTTTACCAAATACTATATGAAATATTTTTCAATAGTTTAAAGTTGAAAATTGATAATAAAAGGCCTCGCCTAACACTCTCCTAATTTTCAGTTTCATTTGCAATTATTTTGTTCACTTTGTATATTTTTCATCTTAACAATGACATTTTTAAATAAAAATATAACATGATGATTTTCTTCTTCCCTTTTTTTATTTCTTCCTTTTTTTTCCTTTTTTGTCTTTGAAGTCTCATCGTAGGTGTGTCTTATGTTGCTCCCTGGCCTTGATGATATGCAATATGGTATGAATCACGCTGAAGGATTAATACTTAATAGTCTTGAGTTAGGATATAGATACCAATTTTTTTCTTTTTTCTTTTTAATTTTTTGATGCACCTTTATTTGATAAAACTTCAAATTGAATGCACTTAAGATATCTTGATACGATAGAGTCTTTATGTGCAGTAATAGATCTAGATTATAATAATTAGCATTGTTTGTGGGATTAATATACCATAAACATCTTCTCAATGTCTCCACTAGGACTATACATCAACCTAATCAAGGATATTGAGTTAATTTATAAGCTACTCACATTTTCTTACGTTCTAAGACATCTTTTCAGGCAAAAAAGAAAAAGAAAAGCCTATTTAATTGATGAAAATGTGAAAATGCTTTGAAACGGTTGAATCGATGACAACATGAAAATATTTTGAAACAGTTATACTTACATTAGATGATGCTCTCGGTCATCATCATTGGCATCAACCGTGAGAACAAGATGACCATGCGTCTTTTTCCAAGCCTGTCGATGAAGGGCTCTCCTTACTCATATTCTTGTTTACGCGTAGAGGAATCAATTGTCCTAAGTTAGTTTACAAACTAAGTTTTGATGACAAAAGTCCATACTCATATGTGATGGTGCGATGATATCTTAATGCAATCGAACCTTCATGTGCAACGAATAGATCATAATCATTGATGTTGTATATGGAATGCGACAATCATGCACGCATGCATCTCATCCCTAGTCACTCAATCGATGTATATGATGATAACTAATATTATCTCACATTAAAGAATTTGAGAATTTGGAATTAGTTTGTAAATTATTCATATTTTGAGACATCATTTTAAATAAAAATTCCATCAAATATATGATAAAAGGATTGTACCTCGATGCGAGCCAGCCTCATTACTCTATGTAATTTTAATGCAACATTGACTTTGCATAAGGAAATAAATATCACATGATCGTGCTACTTGTCACATTTTTATCCATTTTCCTACTCTGAATATATATAATCTTGAGATCAATGTCCCAAAAGCCAACAAGAAAGCATCAATGCTTACACGATAAAACTCGTACCAAAATAATATAATTTCAAAAACCAAATCCAGAAATTCGTACAACAAGGTTATGTTCAATTCAATTTTAATATATAGCAGTATCAAGAATATTTTACAGTAAATTAACATATTTGGCAGAGAAAATACAAAATAGAAAAATAAAAAAAAATCATATCTCTTTTATTGTACACTCTCGCCATCATACATGGGCCGTCCATTAACAATTGCGGCCGCTATCATTTGATAGAAGGTTCTGTGCCATATCAATTAATACTCTGTACATTCTTTCATTCATCCTCAAATACACGTATAATGACACCGTATCTTGTAGATTTATACCGTTTAATTTCCATAACACCAAAATAATCATTATTTTTTTTCCTTTTGTTTATATAAAAGCATAGGCATTAGTAGTCCTCAACATCAGAACTAGAGGAAGTTAGCTTTTTTGAAGCTCATTAATCCCAGTTGCGGTATAAAATAATCAGCAACTTAATTAATTCTAAGATGATAGATTTGGAATAATCTTCTGATAGAGGCCCATGTCCATTCCGTTGTATGCAATTGGAGCATACATCCACGACTCATCCGAACTTAGTAACTGCCACACAACAAACACAAAACTAATTAGTCTATGGTAACAAAGATTGGGTTAAATACCAAAATCCCTCGAACCCTTTATGGAAAAATTCCCTCTATTTTTTTAAAATTACAAATATGTTGTGACATTTGTCTTTGCTGAACATATTTTTGTTTCATGGGTTGTTAGTCGCTCGTACAGAAATAAACTGAACTTTTCATATTTTAACGAGGGATCGTATATAGTACTATTGACATAAGTTTGATAAGCTTTAACAAACGTATCAGTCGCGAGGGTTTTTGTAATTTAAAAAAAAAAAAGTGGAAATTTCATAAACAAGCGGATTAAAATCGTATGATGGAAAATATACCTTGATTTGAAGCTGCAAGAATTTAACATAATGAACAGCTTCTTCCAACATCGTGCTAATGTCAACCTTAGTCCCATTAGGGACAAGATTCTGCAAGATCCTCAATCTCTCATTAATTCTTTCTCTTCTCCTCTGAAAAATAATTAAAAAAAAAAAAGAATATTGCACTATATTAGAATCCATCATCCATAATTATGTAATTAAAAAGACTTGTATTTTGAAAAAGTGAAGAATTTATAATTAGTACCCTTGCATAAAGACTTTGAGGATCAGTTGCAGAACCCCTGCTGGCCTTTGCTTTTCCTTTGGATTCAGAAGTTGACCCTCCATTTAGTTCTTGTGAAACATTACAATTAGAATCATCTTCGTCAAAACTGCAAGTGCTTGAGCTCTGTCCATTTCCTACACCATTAACATTCTCTTCTTCTTCATTTTGGACAGTTTTCTTGTTCCTTTTCGACTGCATATTTCTCTTGTTTTTCTGCCCCTGCATAAAGAAACCATAGTCCATGAGACACAGAGATTCCTAGATAAGTTTGATTACGTACTAATCAAATTTCGTATACTTACGTTATCTCTAGAAACCCGAGGTTTGTTCTTAGGACTTTGATCAGACGAATGATCGTTGTCCTGAGTTTGAATCTCCACTGTCTCATACTTCCTCTTGGATGTCATTTCCTTACGAAAATCATCGTACTCTGCATTTGCTTTCAAAGGCACGATTTCTTCCATCATACGATCATTAAGAAAAACCGGTGCCATTAAGCCAGTGCAAAAATCGGTGGACTCAGACGTGTTAGTCGCAGCGTTATGAAGAAAACCAACACCATTTTCGTCGATTGGATTGGAGAGAAGGGCACCCTCGATATCACTACTATTGCTACTATCTTGCGAAACGCAGTAAAAGTTAGTTTGATCAAATGCATCAGATGGGAATGACAAACTTTGATCATCAACTAGATTTGGAAACAAATTTTCCAGATTAAAATGAAGCAATAAATCTGAATCTTCAGAACAAAACATTTTGCTTAATGATTCCCATTCTTCATCAAGAAAAACACCAAAAGCCTCCATTTCTTTTTATTTGAATATTTTGGAGAAAGAAAGCAGAAAACAGAACTATGAAATGCTTATTTTGATACTGAACTTGCATAAAGTTGAGCATCATATTTATACCGAATTTTTCTAATTATTTATTTGAAATACCAAATTATAGTTTAAAGCTAAAGGGTTTTGGTCCATATTCTTTGTAACTAACCGCAAAGAGTCCACTGTGGGGCCAAAAACTGGGCAAGTACAACTCATAAGGGGGGACCTAAGTACATGCAATTATGGACATTAAAATAAGACATTTCGGGCTTAAAACCACCTTAAGACTTGCTCAAATTTGCATTGAGAAACGTTAATGATAATTTGGACGCTGTTAACATGGTAATTAATGTGGTTTGGTGGATGTAATTAGAGATAGAAAAATTTTCCGCTTGAGAGAACGTGAAATTATATGTTATTCCTGTGGGATAAAGAAAAGAGGGGCTTGTGATCGTGAGGATGGGTATTGCAACGTAGTACAAATCCGAGAGGTTAAGCCATAAACCCGGTCTTTGTCCGACTCGGCTGGATCGGGTTAACCTAACCTAACTGCATAAGCTAATTACAGGTTCAACTTTAATCAGGAAATGAACTGTTATTGACACGAAACCTCCTCATGGTTGTCTCGTTATCACGATTTTGGTGGAGATTTTATTTTGAAATGTGCCTCAAAAAGTACGTGAAGATGTTATTAATTGATGAACTTTTATAATGTGGGACAACACTAGGTATTATTATGTTCCAACTCTATAAAAATTGATTAATTTAGATTGTTTACTTGAAAAAATTATTATCGAGTTCATTTTAGTCAGTAAGAGCCGATTCTGAGATCAAATTACTTAATTTAGTAAATTTAATATCTTTGAATTATTTGGATGAAGCCAACACAAACTCTTAGTCTTATGCACTAACTGACAAAATGACATTATACTGTAAATTACATATTACTCCCCGGGAGTACACATATTAATATCAAATGATAGTATTTTTTTTGCCAGCTCATCTTGAACACAACTAAATACTAACCTTAGAACGAAAAAATAACTTATCGTGGAAGGAACACATTATTTTTATTACAAATTATTTTATTTCTCATCTTCTTATGCATAACTTTAATCGTAACCAAAGCATCAAAGAAATTTATTTGAAATATCACAAATGAACTTAACATTTGTTGTGCTTTCAAGGCTAGAAAACCCGAATTAAAGAATAACTCGATTCTTTGAAGACCAACTCAATCTTAAAAGCATCACAATATCTAGCTTGAACAACAGAAGTATTTTCCTAACCCGCATCATATACTAATCATTTTTAGAAAAACATTATAACTAGATACATGTAACCATCGGTAAATTTAATATTAATATTTAAAATTTTTTTATGATTTCAACCTAAAATCTCTTTAACCGTAATTAAGATTGAACCACCTTAGAGGAATATTTAAGCTAATGATGATGCCACATTGTAATCTCATTCCCACAAGAGGATCATCTTGGGCACTTCTTTATAAGATCTTCCCAATTAGCCAAGCTAAAAAATTAGATTTTTGCTATGTGGTTAAAAATTGTTGGTCGACAGAGTTGATTAATCAAACAATCAATTTTTTTAATATATTTTCTTTTGTGTCCATTTATATATATATTTGAATATGATAGAATCATAAATGTTCTTGGAAAACACAACACAACTATCTCTTTGTTAATTAAGAAGCAATTCTTAGCTGTGAGATCCATGTTGTTCTTAGTTTTTAAGATTAATTAGAAGCACGACTTTCAATTCATCAGAAAGCCGTTTTCAGATTTCCTGAACTTAGCCATTTTTCTGCCAATTTTCTAACCTTTGATTCTGCCGCTTTTCCCGCTCTTATAGGATAGAGACACTTTTCGTTGATGTGCTTCCAATGTAATATGTCAAGGTCTTTTTTTTTTTTTAATTATTATTATTATTATTATTATTATTATTATTATTATTATTATTATTATTATTATTATTATTTTGTGGGGTTTTTATTATTTTCTTCTGTTTGAGAATATAATTTTTCATAATATCCTTGACAAAATAATTGCAAGTACTTCTTGTTGAGACAGCCTAGTACGTGCTTCAAATTATTTTCATTGGTTATACTTAAATATCATAAGTGTACTTCAATTTGTGATGTCCTCCAAGGATATAATAAATCAATGAGTTGGATAATCATTTTAACGGGAAAATTCGTCTAGTATTAGAGTCGAACAGGCAGAAGTTAAAGTCACAACATTTTTGTATGACGACATTTTTTATTAATAAGGGTCGACGATTACTACTATATAAACTCCAGACTAGTGGCGAAACTACAGTGGGAACAATGGGGCAACTGTCTCCACTGAAACTTCAATAATATTTGTTATAAATAGCAATATTTACAATAATGCCCCCAATAAAATTATTTAATGCTCCCACTTTTGGTGGTGTCCCTCATAAACAAAAGTAGATAAATAAAAATTGAACAAGTTTGTCAAAAACGCTATTTGGTAAAAGTGGATATAGCATCATAAAAAAAAGAAAAAACAAAAAAAGGAACAAAAGAAGAACAAGAAGAAGAAGAAAAGAAGAAAGAAAAAAATCATCATATTCACGTCAACCTGCAAAGCGTGAAAACAACAAAAAGAGCAATGCACACAAATTAAATTTGCGTTATTTTTTAACACATATGAACTTTATACTAGTTATTCTATATATACACATTGAGTGTGCAGTGCAAACTAGGTTATATTTATGTCCCCACAGAAATTTTTTTCTGACTTTGCCACTGCTCCAAACTCATCAAATTATTAATATAGAATAAGAATCAATTGTTATTTAAAGTACAGATACAATGCATCAAATCATAGTCCTATCATTCTTAAAAAGAAAAAAAAAATTAGTTACTAGTTACAACAACATCTTAAGTGCTTGAAATATCGTGAAATTATTCGCCATTACTAGCTCATTAGTGATTTGTTTAGTCTTATGTATACACCAAATCTTTCATTATACTGACTACTTCTTAAATAAAAATGTTTGAGAATTATGACTGGCGACGAAAAAATTACTCGTGGGGCATAAATGTATAAAAAAGTGATATAAATATTTATAAAACAATAGATAAAACCTTATTAATACACATTCGCTCAAATGAAATACATATCTTATAACTGTACACGCCATGTATTAATATTTTGTGTCAACACCTTGTGAGTTGATGTAAATGTTGTGGGTGCTTGTTGATTTTGTTTCCTCTTTTACCAAATAATTTCCTTGACAAACTTGCAAATGTTTTATTTATTCATTTTTTTTAATGGTGCTTATTGTCAAAAGTGAGGCCATATGTAATTTTATCAAGAGCATTACTATAAATATTATTATATTCAGTGTATTGTTGAAAGTTCAACGGGAGTAGCTTATCGAAACTACCCCTACTCTGTCTCTGTCCTTGTGGAGAATGGACAACTAACCTAGCAATTTTTCATGCATAACTACAGGAGTCACTATAAAAATATTGAATATTTACAACCAAAAAAAAAAAAAAAACAAAAAACAAAACAGCTGTGATAAAAATAGTAGTTAATAATTCAAAATTAAGAGTTGCGATAGATGTAATAGCCAATGTTATAAAAAGTTGAGATGAAAACATTAAATGTTGTGGCTATACCGTGCTGAAAACATCTACCACGGTTACATGCTATGGTAAATTTTTTGCTATCCTCGCAAAAATGATGCATCATTATCCTGGTGAAGCCGTAACAGATAACTTTTACCCATCACTATTTCTAATTAATATCAACTTTCAACCATAGTAAATACTCAAATTTTTTGCAGTGAGTATCCATTTTTATGCAATGTTTGATTAATCTGTAGTTATCTCAGTGACTAAAATAATCATGAAATGTTTATAAAAACAACGAGATGTCACTAGTTTCGAATTGAACACTTTGCAGCATCACAAATGCTGGTCAAAATAGATACACCACAATATATTAATTCAAGGGATAATTACAGCTACACCCCTAGAGGTTTTTTAAATTATTTTAAAAAGAAAAAGATTAGTCAGCCATAATTCCAACAGCAACATTACAACTTAATGAAATTTTATTACAATAATCACCTTTGTGGTAAATTTTATTACAATTAGGTCCTCCTATGCATGTGCCATGTATAGGTTGAATTTCATAAGGGTATTATGGTCCGGATAATTGATCAACTATCACACTAAGTCAACTGAAGGGTAAAATGGGATTATCATTCATTTTTTTGATAATGCCAGCATTTTTTGTTAAATAAATTAACGGTTGGACCAAAATGTAAGACGAACTTGGACGGCAGGGAGTCTAAGTGTAATTTCCGAAACCCGAGGGGGTTTAAGTGTAATTATGCCAAACCTCAGAGGGTGTATCTTTAATTATCCCTTAATTCAATTCTGCGACATGCTTTTTAGACATAATAATTCAATGAGTCCAATCATTTTAATGATATCACATTTTCAGAAGAGGAAACGTAACCCAACTTAGAATTGTAGAAAAGAACCGAGTATGCATGGCATGTCCGAAAAATTAAAAAGAATCATCAATTGATCTCTTTAATTACGAAAAAATATAATGCATAACAATCATATTTTTATCATCTCTAAACAATACTATCAATTGCCAATTAACAAATCAACATCTCATAAACATATTTATTTTCACCATACATGCATCATGATACCTAAATCCATTGCCAACATGGAATGCTTATCGACCTCGAGGTATTATCCTGTTGACACTTATGGAGGGTTTTGTCTTGAAAAGAAGCTTTGAAGGGTGAAAAATGAGAGGGATAGTTTAAAAAATATCTCAAGTCCTTCGACTATTTCAATATAGAATAGACTTGATGTCATCAATGTGCATATATTCTTCATGTATCTTCATGGACAATGCAATGCAAATTAAACTTTAGAAAGTAGTTGGACAGTGCTAATCCTCCCCAATGAAACCAGCTCATTGCACGATCTGAATGAGGGAAAAAAATGGGAAAAAAAAAAGAAAAGGAAAAATAAGTTTGATGAAAATGCTTCTGAGAAACCCCGAAAGGTGGGGAATAAAATCTACTTCTGTGTGACCTAAAAATCAGATTTTGTTCTGTCCTGAAAAATTATAAAAAATTTTAAAATGAAAAGTGGGGGGTTTTCTTGGCCTGCTTCGCACGATTGGGTTTTCGGACATGGTTTTGTATGTTGTCCGGGCATCCAGATTAGGATGTATCAACTAATTAGGAATGACAGCTAATTATTAATCTTTGTCCTATCAAACTACCAAACGGTACAAGTACTGTACTCAAAATTGGACACGCGGTTAATTTGCCACGTATGCCTTTCCATATTCTGAAATTTCTTTAATTTCATCGATAGCGAGAGAATAAGAAATTGTGAGAGGTAGAATTACGTTGTATATAAATAATATTAAGAGAAAATATCATTAAGCTATTCGAACTATGAGTGCTTTTACATTTTGCAACTTAATAAAAAAAACTTTTTACTTTGCTATTTCAATTTGCAAAATTTTTACTTTGCAACCTTAGTTCATTTTTCGGGAAATATTCCACCGGAATATTCGCAATTTGACACGTGTTTGCATATATTAAGATAGAAAAAGTCTCACTTTACTATCTGAATTTCGCGAAATTTTGCACAATATGACATACCAATAGAATATGTCCACTGGAAAATACAATTGAGTTGCAAAATAAAAATTTACAGAGTTGAGATAGAAAAGTAATTTTTTTTTTCTTATTAGGTTGCAAAGTGTAAAAATGCCCATAATTCGGGTGGCTTAATTATATTTTCTCTAATATTCACGATGAATTTATGTTAACAAATTACTTAGGAAAGAGAAAACAGTATATATAAATAATGACATTTGTAACAAACATATGATAAATTTTTATTATGATCCTCTGGTATTTGATGAAAAATTCTATCACTAAAGACACTTTCATTATGGACTTTAATTCCTCGTAAAATTAATCACTGACTCGACACATATGAAGATTTTGAGACACACAAAATCTATCATTCAATTATGTTAGTGGTGGATTCTATGATTTTCTTTCTTTCTCTCTCTCTCTCTTTTTTTTTTTGAGTGTGGTGGATTCTATGATACTTGGGATGAATTTTGTGTGTTAGTGACGGTGTACTTTCTCATAGCGGGTGACATTGAAGTCTAAGAAAAAGAAACTTAAAATTTCTATATTTTGTTGAATTTTAATTCAAATCCATTTCATTTAAAATCTAAACAAAAATCTTATAATTTTTTTTCCTCCACTAATAATTAATGTCATCAAGCAAATAATTTCTTTTCTTTTCTTTTTTATTTGTCCCAAAACATAAGTAACCAAAAAATAAGTACATTTCGGTAATCAATTTAAGTTGCTACTAATTTTAATGGAAGCAACTAAATTTTAATAGCTGGGTAGTCGTAAATGGATAATAAGATCTTTGTCCCGTTGGGTGCACTCGCTTGACAGATCCCAATACTATTCCATTAGAGTGATCATGCATACCACCTTTGCCCCGTAGGATCCGCTCGCTTGACAAGTTATTATGTGTTTGTAGCTTCAGTTTGATTAGTGGGAGGTATTGCATACAAAGACTGAGTTATAGGAGTATGAACTATCCACAAGTGTTTTTTCAATTTTTAGTGATGGAAAGGTAGGATTCCTCCTTATTTATTGAAAAAGAAAAAAAAAAAAAACAAAAAGAAAGAAAAAAAGATATAGAGGATTTCTCCTAATTTACTTTTTTCGTTGTTCTTGTACTGGATTTTACCCCTTCAAATTTTACCATACATAATACAAAGGTAATATAAGCATATCATGTAAGCCAATAATTCACAATTTCATTTAAACAACTTTGATCAAGTGAGTGATATCTTATAAGTCGACGATCGGAAGAGTTACATTAGTAGACTTTTATTGAAAGTTTCATGTCCCGCATTATGAATTGTTAATTAATAATATAAGATTGTCATGAAGTAAAATACTGGCATAATAATTTGACCATTCACAATTTAATTGAGTATATATTCAAATTATTGCCATAAATGCATGCTAATATCAATCATAACAATTAGAAATTTAACCAAGTTGGTTAGTATATGCACCTATTCAACGTTTGATTCAACAAATCAAGAGGAAAGTATAATTTGTGGACTAACAAATATTTTTAATTAGCCCATTTATTTTGAATGGAGAATACTATAAAAACTAAGTTTTAGTATTTATATATACTACGAGAACGTTAATATATATTCAACTTATGGGATGCATGCAGTTTAAGAAGATACTAAATCAACTTAAAAAAGAAAAGAAAAGAAAAAAGAGTTATTTATATAGTTGAAGTATAGATAATCATTAGTAAATATCACCAAACTCAAATAATGGTGTTTATATATAATAAGTCGAGTTCTTCGATAAACACGTCTTAAGTCTTAAATCATAATTAAATTTGTGATAGTGACTGCATTTGACGTTAATTAAAAAATAATAATAATTAAATTGTGTGTAGTTTTTTATTCCCTCCAACGACTTCTCTAAGCTTTTAAGACGTGGATAAGTCTTAAGGCCATAATTAATACAATATAAAATACTGTTTTTTAAATTTTGTTATCTGTTTGTACCACTTTTACAGTAGTTCTTCACTCAGCATGGGTTCTATTATATTTTTTAATAATTTTGGGCAGCTAATTAAACAATATATAGAAACAATAATTTTGCTATAATTAAGATGGTACAAAGATAGGTATATCTTCTTAAAAATAGTTTTTGTTAGTTAGAATGGATGAGCCATCCTTTTCAACTAATTATGGAGTTTGAAGTCAATGGCCTCTTAAATTTATTGTGAGGTGAGTGAAATTATATAATTTTTAAATTAATGAAGAATAAGAAATTCCCAAACTTAAAAAGTAATTTAGACATTCTTGTGAACCAGGAGAAAGTATGAAAAAATTGCAATTTAACGTAATATATATTTTTTTTCTATTATTAATTAGCTATGTTTTTATTAGTGGAAATGCTAAACGTGGGGTGGGATCTCCTATTCCAAATGGTGTTTCATCTCCTATTCCATGCCCTTAAATACATGCTATATGCACTGCATTTATTACCAAATATTTTTATAAGGAAATATTAATACACGTGACATGCATTTATTACCAAATGTTTTTATAAGGAAATATTAATACACGTGACATGTATTTAAGGGTATGGAATAGGGGATGAAACACCATTTGGAATATATAGGTGATCTCGTCCCGCTAAACGTTGGGTCATAATGAAGAAATTAAAGATCCACAATAGTTGGAGTAAATTGCATTCTTGGTTCCATAAGTCAGACCTAATTAAATTTTGGTTTTTAATTTTTTTCCCCCTAAATTTGAGGGCACAAAAGAATTATCATCCAATATTTAACGGAAGATGCCCATGTGAGTAGCACTTATGGATCAAAATCCAACTGTGCTTAACTTATGGGACCAAAAATGCAATTTACAAATGACACTTTGCCAAGTTAATGGCTACGTGGATTTCTCAATTAAGTATTGGATAATAGCCTTCTCGTATTTCAAAATATATACAAAAAAAAAAAAAGCATTGGCGGAATATAACATGAGAATAATGATAAGTTTGGGATCAAAATCCAACTAAGAGGGTGTTTGGGTGAGCTTATAAGCTCTTAGAAACATCTTATAAGATGTTTGAGAGCTTATAAGATGCCATAAGGTATTTGGTAAAATTTTTTTAAAAAGATCTTATTAACTCCAAAAATAAGATGTTAGGAGCTTATAATAAGCTCTTTTTAAAAAAGTAAGGAGCTCCCAACTTATTTTTAAGATCTTAACACCCACTTTCATTTTTAACTATTGTAATTACAATATTGTCAATTGTCATTACTAACATCTTATAAGTTAAAAGGTCTTATATTATCCAAACACTTTAACAACTTATTTTTAAAATAAGATCCAACATCTTATAAGCTCCAAAAACATCTTATAAGATGTAGGAGCTTATAAGATGTTTTAAATAAGCTTAGCCAAACATCCTCTAAGCCTAACTTTTGGGAACCAAAAAATGCGATTTGCTCTCAATAGTTGAAAAGGTTGCTTGAGACCCACATATTTGGATATTTCACTTCGTATCGTCAATGAGAAAGAATATGGTCATTTGCTTCTTCCTGAACTCTTAACTTTTGGGAGTATAGTTTTGATGATTCAAAAAGAATAATGTGTACCATTTATCCCAAAAAAAAAAAAAAAAAAAAAGAAGAAGAAGAAAAGAAAAGAAAAAAGTACAATGTGCATCAAATTAGGTAGTTGAGAACCTTGATTTATTTTTATAACTTGTTTTAACATCAAATAAATGAAAGTACATTCCATAATTGAAAATAAAATTGAACATAATCTTCATAATCTATTAAAAATAATTTATTGGTGACATACATTTCAAAATTGAAAATAAAATCGAACATAATTTCCATAATCTACTAAAAATAATTTATTAGTATGAACGTACATTTCATAATTGAAAATAAAATCGAACATAATTTCCATAATCTACTAAAAATAATTCATTGGTAAATATTAGTTCAATGTCAATGCCTATACAGTGAGTCATCTCTTCAATACCCTAAAAAAAAAAAAAAAAGAAATTTCAAAAGTCAATAAATTATTAATTTATTATAATTCAAATAAATTATACAAAAGGCATGCCAAATGGGATCATTAATTCTTCAATATGGGTAGAGATGGTATAAATTATGTTTTATACTTATAAAAAATTTCTGTTTGATAAACTATATTTTATAATTATAAAAAAATTCCTGTTTGCTGACTCCTACATCAACAAATGTATTATTAATGCACTCAAAGGCCCAAAGCTCAAGAGATAATGATATTTTATTTCTTTCTTCCTATTTATTTAATTAATTTGAAATTATTAATTATGATTATGATATCATTATTCACTAGTTTACTTATTAGAATTTAGAAGTACAATTTTATAAACTAGGAGAGCATGTGTTAAGGACAGTGCAATAATGTTATGTAATATTCTTTATTTTTTTCTATATATATATATAAATATATTTATATTATTCTAAACTGCCTTAAGGTTGACCTTGTTAATAATTACGGAAGATTTTTTATTACTTTTTTTCTAAAAATTAATTGCAGTTTACGATCAATTAATACACCTCATTACCGAGTATTGAGCAAAAGCATCAATATTCTTTTACATTGATGCAATTTTGTTAAGTTTTCTCCTATATATATGTATATATAAAGTCGAAAGAAACAATTGAATATTGATAAAATAAATATACACAATTGTTACTGGGTTAAAAACAATTAATCACATAAAATGAACAATTTTTTCTTCATTTTTTTTTTTTTTTTTTTGGTATCAAAGTCTAATATTGATCAATGTAGCTTAAAAATCTCAAGGCTATATGTGAACTTCCATCTAATGTTCTATTTTTTTTTTGAGAGAAATAGTTACATTCAATCATACATCAATATTATAATACGAATATATTTTTAAATATCAAATATCATCCAAATGACAGTAGTAATCTAATATTCTGTTTCACTATCATGAAAATTTTAATATCACGAGATTTGTTCAAATTACAAAATCAATTATTAGTTCCAATTTGGTAAACTATAATAACATCCCATCTGTAATTTAACTAAAAGAAAACTTAACAAATTAAACTTATCTAACATACAAGTAGACCTCATGAGAATTTAACATAAACATATCTTATATATAACCAGACCTCGTGTTTATTTATCAAAAAAAAAAAAAAAA
>JACFYI010003825.1:191060-204912 GCA_014898755.1 Handroanthus guayacan | reverse complement strand
GGAAATATTAAAAATGAGTTTCCTAACAATGAATACATTAATTGAAAGCTCGATTTGAAATAATGCGTTCATGTTGATTTTAGTAAAATTATATTTATTACCGATTGTGAGTAACGTCCCGAAAACTAGGGCGAAAGTACTCTAGGACCCCGGGGCGCTACAGATTGTAAGACACTCGTGATGGAAGTAGTAACCTATAACTCAAAATTAACGGGTGTGGTGGATGTGATGACTAATAATCCAAAAAATCGTGGTAAAAATATTATTTGCCATGACTATTCATCCACTATGGCTATATGCCAAATGGATTAATTTTCTGCTATACCCTCACTAAAGCCATGGATCATTACTATGGTAAAATCGTAGCAAATGACTTTGCACCATCATGTTTTCTATTAATATAAGTTTTTAACGGTGGTAATTGCTTAAATTTTTTCTAATGAATGAGCATGGATATACATGCTAATGACAATACTATTTTCAATTATTTAGAAATTTAACAAATCAAGGGGAAAGGTATATAATGTGGACGGACTAACATTTTTAATTAGTCCATTTGTTTTGAATGGAAAATACACATACACACACACAAAAATTAAGTTGAATATTTACTTACACCATATGAGAACGTTAAATAAATATTCAACTTAAGGGATGCATGCAGTTTGAAAAGATATTAAATCAACCAAAAATAAAACAAATTGAAAAAAGTTTTATTTGTATGATTTGATCATTAATTAATATATAAATTTCACCAAACACTAACAATGATAATAGGTCGACACGTCGTGAGTCTTAAATCAAAATTAAATTTGTGATAGTGACTACATTTGACGTTAATTAAAAAATAATAAATAAATGTGTAGTTTTTTATTCCCCTTAAGGGGTTGATTTAGTCTTAAGGCCATAATTAATAGAATATAAAATTCTATTTTTTAAATTTTATTATCTGTTGGTACCGCCTTTACAGTAGTTCTTCACTCAGCATGGGTTCTATTATATTTTTTAAATAATTTTGGGCAGCTAATTAAACAATAAATAGAAACAATAATTTTGCTGTAAGGTGGTACAAAGATACGTTTATCTTCTTAAAAATAGTTTTTGTTAGTTAGAATGCATGAGCCATCCTTTTCAACTATAATTATGGACTTTGAAGTCAAATATGGCCTCTTAAATTTATTATATGGTGAGTGAAATATATACAATTTTCAAAACACCAATAAGAAATTCCCTAACTTTAGAAAAATATATTACACATTCTTCTGGCCCCAAAGAAAGTATACACAAAAAAAAAAAAAAAAAAGATTGCAATTTAATATATTTTCAACTTTGTTTCTTTGCGAATAATGCTAAATTTTGTAAAATAATTAAATCTACTCTACAGTTGATAAGTTGTTCTGAGACATGCATATTCGGATATTATATCATTGGCATTGTTGATAAAAGAAAGACAATCGTTTGCCGATCCTTCTCAAATTACCCCTATGTCCTCACTTCCGGTTTTGATGATTTAAATTTCAAAATATTGTTTCATATAAGAAAAATCGATGAGTTTGATTCACTTTATAAGTTATTTCTACAAAAATGGGCATTTCATATTTGAAAATAAATTTGAACATAATTTTCAGAATCTGCTAAGAATAATTTATTTGTAAATGCCAGTTCAATGTCAATGCCTATACTGTAAGTTATCTCTCCAATAGTCTGAACAAGAGAAGGAAAAAAGGCCAAAAAGAAAATGACAGAAATTTAAAAAAGTCAATACAATAATTATATTAATAAAGTATACAAAAGGCATGACAAATGGGACCATTAATTCTTCAATATGGGTGTAGAGATGGTGTAAAGTATGGAACGAGATTCTCTATTCCAAAATGGTATTTTATCTCCTATTCTATGCTTTAAATACATATCATGTGTATTAAATATTTCCTTATAAAAATATTTAGTAATAAATGCAATACACGTGGCATGTATTTAAAGGCATAGAATAGGAGATGGAACACCGTTTGGAATAGAAGGTCCTGTCCAGTAAAGTAAATTATATAAATTACTGTTTGCCGACTCGTATAGACCACATAAACATCAACAAATGTATTATTAATGCAGAGATAATGATAGTTTATTTCTTTCCATATTCGAATTGAAAGAAGCTAGCCAGGTAGCAAATGATACCTCAAATCCAAAAATGTTTTCATGTTTTTTCCCCCTTAATGGGCTGTTATCTATGGATTCCATTTACATCGGTGACATAAAAGAATAGGTGAAGAAGCAGAGGAGAAACTGAAATTAGGGTTCATAAAGGAACAAGTAGAGGAGGGAAGAAAGGCAATGGAAAATATGAGGAAAAAAGATTTTCTTTTTTATTCACCTCAAAAAATTTGAACAATTATCACAGATAAAAACTGATATTAATAGGAAAAAATGATGGTGAAAAGTCATTTGCTATAGCTTCACCATGCCAATGATCTGTAGTTTCTTGCGAGAGTAGCGAGAAATTTACCACGGCATGTAGCCGTTATAGATGTTTTTCACCTCAGTGTAGCCACGGCAAATGAAGTTTTCACGACGGTTTTTTTAGATCAATGGCTACAACATACACTACAAGAGTTAATTTTGGATTATTAGCTTCGCTACGACTATTAATCTTTTGGATGCAAAAAATCAATAATTTTGTAGTGATTCTTAAGGATAAAACGGATTTTTTGCACATTTGAATGCATGAATTGTGATATTCCGCATTGCTAGTTTATATAAATAGTTACCATTATATAAATAATGGCCAATAATTTATGTTCAATAATTGAATATTCCTTTCGAGTAGGGGTGGCAATTCGTGCGTGTCGGGTAGGTTCGTGTAGGGTTGAGATAGGGGTATAACATAAATTTCATCAACCCTAACCTAACCCAACCCAGTGATAACTTAAAAGTGCCCAACCCTAACCCAACCTATTAAAAATCGAGTTGAGTTCAAGTCAACCTGATTTTCAAAATAATTATTTTTTTTTTACAACCGAAGGGGGTTAAAATGAGATGCCTAACCTATAGATTAAAATGAAAAGATTAGCATTAGGATTTTTTTTTTTTTTTTTTAACTAGTTATTGTGATTAGCATTAGGATTATTTTGCAAAAGAAAAATATATATGTTGCTTACTATTTTAATTTATAATACATCATTACAGTTATTTTAAAATTAGTAACAATTATTTTGTGTATATTTCACACAAAAATAATATTTTTCATTACAAATCAATATAAATTACAAAAATTGTCTTAATAACTAATGTTTTATCTTGTATGACTATTTATATAACATCATAATATTCATATAGTTTTATAATTTTCCTTCATTTTTTACGTTTAGTAATTCAGGATAATTTGATAGAAATTATTTTGAATACTTCATTGTAGGAATTAAAATTGATCTCCTAAAGTTATGATTGTGAGTATATAAACTTTATGGTGTTAAGTATATACAACATATAAAAGAAATAATAATTCATTTAAAATAAATTTATTTAAATTTGTTAAATATATAATAAAATTTAAATAAGAGAAATTGTCAGAATAAGTAGTTTAAAGTATCTCAAATACATATCCAATACTTTTATCGTGAGTTGTGACAAAACTTAAGTAAAAATAGTTATATTAAACTATATTTTGCTAAAATATTCAAGTTATTATTTGAAGATAATACTTTTTTATTTATTTGATTTCTAAAAAGGAATATACTAAAATTAGTTAAATTTTAAGAATTTAAATATTTTTACTTATTTTATAGTTTATATACTATTTTATACTAATTATATTTTTCTTATCAACTATTATTATATAATTTATATTATAAAATTATATCTTTTTAAAAACTTAAAGTCCAATTACACCAATAATATTTTCATAAAAAAAAAAAAAACTTATTTCGGGTTGTGTCGTGTCGATTCAGGTGGGTTGGAGTTGTCGTGTCATCCAAAATCAAATTTCGGGTTGTCGGGTAACCTGCAACCCAACCCAACCCGACCTATTTTTTTCGAGTCACTATTCGTGTCGACCTTTTTCTACCCGAACTTAAAAATGGGTCAACCCAACCTACTTTTTTCGTGCCAAACTCATGTTTGGTTATCGTATCGTGTTAGAAATTGCCACCCCTACTTTTGAGCGAGTTGTTCACAACTCAATTTCAAGTTGTGCACAGTAGGTTCTCAGGAGAATCTCGCATCCTAGGCCTGAGGCGTGACAAATGGTATTAGAGCTGATCACCATTCGAAGGGAGCTAAGTGCTATGCAGGCTAAGTGCTACGCATATGGGAGTCACCTCTTGAGTCTGCAGGGCAAAGTACTACGTGTGCGGGAGCCATCTCTTGAGCTTATAGGAGCCACCTCTAAAGTCTTAATGTCTGGTGAGCAGTCCTAAGCTCTGTCACATCGCGACGAGGACGTTGTATTCTGAAGGAGGGGTGATTGTGATATCCCACATTGCTAGTCTATATAAATAGCTATTATTATATAAACAATGGCTAAAGAATCTATATTCAACCATTGAATATCATTTTTGAGCGAGTTGTTCACAGTTCAATTTTAGGTTGTGCACGATAAATTTTTAGGCGAATCTTGCATCCTGGGCCCTTGGGCCTAGGGCGTGACATGAATACTCTCAACGGACCACGACTAGTGTAAGATATGCTTCAATTTGGTACACCGTGAACATTTTTTGAAAACACAAGGATATTTTGTGGCTTTTTTTTTTTTTTTTTTTGAAGGAGTTACGTACGTGCAATACTGCGATTTCACATGTAATGGGTTTTATGCAATTAACCCAAGAATAAGTCTTAGAGTAAACCTCATTTCTTACATGTATTCATAAGTATGTTGAATCTTAGGTTACTTAATTTGTAATATTTGCATGCATGCACACGTCACTTAATTTCCACCAGTACAATGTTTCTGTTAATTTGCAGTTTGCGTTCGGTTACTAGTCAGAGCTCTTCTTTTGGCTCCAGTGGACACAAGAAAGAAAGACATTTTTGCACTTATTAATGTCGACATCATAAGTCATGACAACACCATGACGGCGGAAATTCACCTCCAACGGTCTCACTAATTTTTTTTTTTTTTTTCCTTTTTTGGGAGAGTCTCACCATGGTTTGTTAGAACAGCAAATTAAAACTTGTCCCGATATCGAACTGTTCGAGTCTGGAAACACCGTTCACAGTCGAAAAATCACCTGATCAAAATGCCAAAAAAGGATCTGAACTATCGGACTTTAATTCCGTGTTGGAACAGAAGGAACGGAAAAGAAAAGAAAAATATTAAAAGGAGAAGCAGAGGATTGAGGGAGTATCGGTTATTGTGGGAAAAATATATGGGAAGAGAGGCAGACGGTAAAGAGATGACGGAAAAGGGAAAGATTATTGCTTTATTATTATTTGCTATATGTAACTAGGTCATTTGATTTTATTTAAATATATTGGAGAACTTTATAGAAAAATCATTTGTAAAAATTAATATTTCTAAACAAGTTTCAAACATAGATGCAGTAGTAAAGTAATATCTGAGTTCTAGTAATACAATTAGTATTTTTAAATTTGAAAAATAATGTCCTTTTTCTTCTCATTATATATAGTTTTGAAGTATGCTAGAAATTATTCTAATGAAATTGATAAGTTAATTATTTTAAAGCGTTTGAAATAGAATTACATACTAAAAAGTTATTCTTTAGTTAATATTATACTACCCAATCACTCCAAGTGGTATTAGTCATTCATGCATGCAATCTTGGCACTTCTGAGTCAATGATGATATGTACCTTCTTGTTATTTTTCAGAATTTTTTTTCTAGAACTTTTTGAATAATTAATTTAAACCACAAAATACGCAAAAACGCCACAACGATTTCACAACATTACAATGGAACTAACGTCTATGTACGGCAGTATCAGTTTTGGCCGTGTGAATCATGCATTACACACATTCCATGCATTACACTGTCCACCAAGATCTTGCTGAACAATACCTACGTCCATCTCAAGCTGTCCAAATTAACTTAAGCTTAATCTTAGAAAATCATCTTTTTGTTCCGAAATTTGGGCTTCAAGTAATCTAATTAATCGCTGCTGCTGCATCAATTACCTTTTGACTCCTCTATTATGCATGATCTCTTTCTAATTACATGATCATTATTTTCAATGCTCTCTTCTTACATATCAACATAGTCTCTTGCCAGACCATAAATTAGGAATAATCTTCTGATAAAGGCCCATGTCCATTCCGTTGTACGCAATTGGAGCATACATCCATAGCTCATCCGAACTTAGTAACTGCAACACAGCAAACACAAATTTATCATATTATAACAAAACCGGGTTAATTACCAAAAACTCTTCAAACGTTTACGAAAAAATTCCCTCTGCTTTTTGCAAAATATTTTTCCCATGATATGATAGAACAGAGATATGCTAAAAGCCTTTTTTTGTTGGGAAAATATACCTTAATTTGAAGCTGCAAGAATTTAACATAACGAACAGCTTCTTCCAACATTGTGCTAATGTCAACCTTAGTTCCATTAGGAACAAGATTCTGCAAAATTCTCATTCTCTCATTAATTCTTTCCCTTCTTCTCTGAAAAATAATTTAAAAAGAAAATTGCACCATATTAGAATACATCATTAATGAATAATTAGAAAATACTTGGATTTAGGGGGAGAAAAAAAAAAAAAAAGTGAAGAATCTTTGTTTTACCCTTGCATAAAGGCTTTGAGGATCAGTTGCAAAGCCCCTATTGGCCTTTGTTTTCCCATTTGAAGTCAAGTTTTTGGATTCTGAACCATTAGAATCGTCGTCCTCAGAGCTGCAAGTATTATTCTCCTCTTCCTCATTGTGAATTATGGCTTTCTTCTTGTTCTTTTTCGTCTTTCTCTCATTCTTCGGCCCCTGTATCAAAAAACCATACTCCATGAGACATAAAGATTCCTAGATAAGTTTGTCGGAGAAGATTACATACTACTAAAATTCGTGTACTCACATTATCTCTGGAAACTCGAGGTTTTTTCTTAGGACTTTGATCAGAGGAATGATCATTGTCCTGAGTTTGAATTTCCGGTGTTCCATTGTTCCTCTTGAATGTCATTTCCTTATAAAAATCATCACTTTCTGCTGTCTGAATTCCCACATAGTCTTGACGAAAAACCGGCAACATAGTTAGGCCACCATCTGGCAACATAGTTGGGCCACCATTTGTGGTGTAAGAATCCATCGACTCAAAAGTGTTAGTATGAAGAAAAGTAACACCATTTTCGTCGATTGGATTGCGGAAAAGGGCACCTTCGACATCGCTACTATTGCTACTTTCTTGCGTAACGCAATGCGAGTTAGTTTGATCTAATGCGTCAGATGGGAATGACAAACTTTGATCATCGAAGAAATTAGTTGGGATTTCGCCTTGATTTGGAAACAAATCTTCTCCATTAATAAAATGCAGCGAAAATTCTGAATCTTCAGAAGAAAACATTTTGCTCAAGGATTCCCATTCGTCACCAAGGAATGATCCAAAAGCCTCCATTTTCTTTAATTTTATTCCTTCTTAATTTTTTTCTGTATTAAGAGAATTATGAAATGCTCTTTGTGATACTGAACTTATATGAAGTTGGGCATCATATTTATACCGACGGGAAAGGATGAAGAAGGGGAGTGAAGATTGACTTAAATTTTGTAATGATTTATTTGAAATGGGGTTTGGTCCTAAGTCTTTGTAACTAACCTCAAAAGTTCCTTTTTTGTATTTTATTTTTTTATTGTTAACCTCAAAAAGTCTACTGTAGGGCCAGGAGCAGGCAAGTACAATTCATAAGGGTGACTTAAAACCACCTTAAGACTTGCTAAAATTTACAAAGAGAAAACGTTAATAATCATTTGATGGTGACTGATAATGATTTATGGACACTGTTAATATGATCATTAATGTGGTTTGGTGAATGTAATTAAAGGTAGAAAAAAATTCAATTTGTACTTGGGAATCTGGGAAAACGTGGAATTATTTGTAATTTAAGTGGAATAAGTGATCTTGAGGATGACCATTGATACATAATACAAATTCCGACAAGTAAAAAAAAAATAATAATAAAAGATTCAATACCCTCAATTATGTAAGACAAAACTAAGTATCATCAATTAGATTTCAACTTTACAAAACACGTTAAACATTAGCTCAATTATTTCCAAGCCCTAAGTAAACCTAAAAGAACAACTTGACTCTTCGAAGGCCAACTCAACCTTCGAAATCTAGTTACAAAGTCAAAAGAATTTCTTAATTCGCATTACATACCAACCATTTTTAAAAAATATTTGCAACTAAATATTTGTATTAATATTATCAATACTTTAATTAACATAAATACTTAAAATTTATTATGGTGTGATTCAAACCTAAAATCCTTTAACTATGTTTAAGAGTGAGCCATGCACCTTAGAGGAATATTAAGTTAATGATGATTCCACATTATAATCCCATTTCCATGGCAAGAGAATTATCTTGTAAAATACTTTATAATATCTTCAAAAATAGCCAGCACAAAAAATTATATATTAATTTCCTATGTGGTTAAAAATTGTTGGCCGACATAGTTGATTAATAAAACAATCAATTTCTTTTATTTATTTATTTATTTAATTTTTGTGTCTGGAGTTTTTTATTTGAATATAAAGGAATCATAAGTCCTGTTGTTCCTAGTTTTTAAGATTAATTAGAAGCGCGACTTTTAATTCATGAAAAAGCCCTTTCAGATTACCTGGACTTAGCCATTTTATTTGACAATTTTCTAACCTTTGATTCCGCCGTTTCTCCCGCTTTTACAGGATGGGGAGTAGAGACACTTTGCATTAATACTTCAATTGTACAATATGTCAAGATATTTCTATTTTCTTTTTAAATTTCCTTTTTATTTTTTTTATTACGTACTTCTGTTTGAGATCTTGACAAAAAATCTTCTGTGAAAAATAATAGGCATTAAGACCTTTTATGGATTTAAAAATCATATTTTATACTCCCCCATCAGGCAATACGGCTAACTCGTGTGTAAGTGTTCTAAAACTGATTTTGTTATTTTGACATTTGTAATATTATTTTTGTTCCCTATTAGTAAGTATATAATGCTTAGAAGCACTAAAACTTAATAGCAATTACTTTTTTTTTTGGTTTTTTTCTTGTTATAAATTTTTTTCTCTTTCATTGTTTATTCATTTAACCAAAGAAACTTTAAGCAACAAATCAAACGATTTTGGATGTTACGAAGGGCAAAAATGACATTACACAAGTTAAAATAACAAATTGGCTTCAAAACACGCAAGTGAGTCATATTACCTAACGGAGGGAAGTATATTGCATTTTTAAAATCTCAAATGGTCTCAATGCCTATTATTTTTTCAAAAGGATTTATTTTTTGTTTTTGTTCATTTCCTAATCCAAAGGGGGTAAATTGCAATTTACCCAATAATAAAGTGTTGGAAACATCAAGAAATCATCGTATGATGTATTGATTCATTCAACTTAATGGACTTGATCTGTGTCACATCAAATTCTATTGTACGAATCACTCTTTCTTTAAGACATGTCATGATTAGCATAACGGTGTTGATTTTGTGTGCAATAATGTAAATGGTTTATCAATTGAGATTTTAGATAGAAATTTCCAAATCTGAAAATTTAACATATAGGATTATCCAAACAAAGCTAGAGGAACTGAAAAATGATTTTGTTCACAATCGTGTCTAAATTTATTTTATGTGGGGATAATCTCATCTAAATTTAGTGATCAATTGGAATTTCTATTTAATACACAGGGGTGCAGCTAGCTAGGTCTTTTTCCACAGTGAGATATTTGCCAATTAGGCATAACAAAGGAATAATAAATGCAATTTTCCCTAGTAATAATTAATAGTTAACAAAGTCAGCAACATCTTCACGTATGTGTCAATTACGTGTTGCACGGCTCTCTCCTAAGTCCTAACTAATGGCCAAAAAAAAGAAAAAAAGAAAACCACGCATATATATTCTTAATAATCATGGACAATTAATGCAATGGCAATTTAAACTTTAATTTAAAATTAGTTTCACAATAATCTGCCCTAATCAAATAAAGTCAAGATGTGGTGGGAATTGTCTTTGGGGGTGATGCCACTGCCCATTGCACGATATAAATTAAGAAAAAGGAAAAAAGAGAAAAAAGAAAAATAAAAAAGAAATTGTGATGGCATGCTTCTGAAAAATGAAAGGCAGGAAATGAAATAAAATCTACTGTTATGCGAAAGAATTTATAAATATATATATATGAAAAAAAAAACCATAAAAATCAGATATTGTTCTGTCTTGAAATTCTCTAAATTTTAAAAATATTTTTGGCCTGCTTTCGCATGACTGGTTTTTGAGAGTTGTCGGGGGATTATAGTCGCAGGTTGGCATATAATAACTTAATTAAGAATGACAGCTAATTATTAATCTTTGTCTTATCAAACAACCTAACTCTAATGTCCTCTAGAGATATATATACCACATATGCGATATGAGGGTTTTTTAAATATTTTCATATGTGTATTTATAAATTTGTGATATGTCAACATAATATATAGATAATGTAAATATTTTGTCCCAGAACAATCTTTTTTCCTTAGAAAAATAGTTTTGCTGAGAAATAATTTATAAATAACGTCACTATAAAGATTAGCATCAACCATGACCAATGTGCAGTTAATGTTAAAAATTTGCAACATTAGCTACGAATTTGATGGTAGTCGAATCAAAGCAAATACTATCGTAACTAATTCTTAGCTATGAATTATACAGACTGTTGCTGAACATGATTACTAGCTAGCTACTAACTTTATTATCTTAAAAAGTTACATGAAAAATTTACAGTTTAATTTGTAATCTTACTACCAAATTTAATTTTGTAGCAATTTTTCCATAATTGATGCCTAATTTGATTTTTGGTAGTGTTTTAACAATTTGAAAGGTTAGGTGCTACATAATTAAAGATCCCTAAGATTTTTTCAGAATGAAGATATTGAAAATTTATATATTCTTAGCGAAAATTAAGCTAAGGTTATTGTAGTGAGGTCTTAAGATTTTAATTAAGCACATAAATTTCATTCCCAAAACATATACATTTTAAATTAACAAATTAAAAAATATATATTTCTATTTAGTCTTTTTTCAGAAACATGGTTTTTGAATTAGATTAATTAATTATAATTTTTCTTCCAGATTACATTCACTACCCACCTTAAAAAAATAATGGTAGAGTCCTGTCCAGGAGGCTCAAAATTAATTAATTAAATGATTTTGCAAGGGTCAAAGGAATGCTCTGTGACCCTTTTTTGCGTGACAATGCATGTTTCATATGATTGAAAATTCAGTTGCAGGATTTAATTGAACCCTAACTTCATTCCAAAAGTCAATCTTCTAGATAGTCTATTTATATATTATTTTGCAATGAATTTAATTATTTTACATAATTAAAAAAATTGTGTCATTCTTGTGGTTACTTCACATATATATGGTATGCAATGCATGTGTCAATGACTATGTATATGATAAAGTAAAATAATGATATAAATATGTATAATCTAAAAACATCTGTTTCTATCTAGAGTGTTTAAATATGTGATGTTTCTCACGAGTCGATAATTGAAAGAGTTGAATCCAAAGACTTTTATTGGAAATTATACCACCTACTTAATTGGAGTGTGATCGTTCTTAAATAAGAAAATAATATTATTATAAAATGATTGTTAAAAAATTTAATTAAGTTGATAAGCATATACATTGGTCCAATGAATGAATCAGCAATTTAAGCGGAAAAATATAAATTAATGTGGACTAACATTTTAATTAGTCCATTAATTTGGAATGGAAATTATTATATATATATATATACATATTACACACATTTATATATCTAAATGAAGTTGAATATTTTAAAAAAAAATGCTATACACAAACCTAATATACATAATTGCTTATTAAGACCGGCCGATGCATGCAGTTTAGAAACGTATTAAATCAAGAAATAGAAAAGAAAATAATTACTTGTATAGTATAAGAATGACCATGCATTAGTAAATTTCAATAATAATAATCATTATTAAATTTCACCAAACTCAAATGATTAGATAATTAATATTGATAACAGGTCAAGTTCTTCTATTGACACGTCCTGAGTCTTAAATCATAATTAAATTGGTGATAGCGACTGCATTTGACGTTAATAAGAAAATAATAATTAAATGTGTATTTTTTTATTCCCTCGAAGGACTTCTCCATGAGCGTTTAAGAGGCGGATTTAGTCTTAAGGCCACATAATTAATATAGTATAAACTTCTATTTTTCCAAATTTTAGTATCTTTTGGTACCGCTTTTACAGCAGTTCTTCACCCGATCAGCATGGTTCTATTATTTTTTAATAATTTTCTGCAGCTAATTAAGCAATATAAAAACAATATCAATTATGCAATTAGGTGGTGTAAAAATAAGTTTATCATCTTAATTAAAATATAGTTTTTGTTAATATACGTGGCATGGGCCATCTTTTTCTACTAATTATGGTCTTGAAGTCAATGGCCTCTTAAATTTATTATAAGGCGAGTAAAATATAATTTCCAAATTAATGAAGAATAAGAAATTCCCAAACCTTAAAAATATATTTTACGCATACTTCCGGGCCCAAAGAAAGAAACTGTGTCTGTTGTTGTTGTTTGGTGGGCGGGAGGGGGGATATATATATATAAAGAACATTGCAAAATAATGTAACGATATTTTTTCAATTATCAACTAAGTTTTTTTTATTATTATTTTATTACAGATAATGCTGAATTTTGTGTCAGTTGCTCCTTTACAAATTACTAACTTTAGTGGATTTTGATGATTCAATGTATTGTTTCGTGTTGGAGATGTCAAGAGTCTTGATTTACTTTGTATGTTGTTTCCACGTTACAAAAAAGGACATTTCTTGTGACAAAATACTTGTGAGTAAATATAATTTTTTCATATAAAAGCATTACAATGTGATGAATTATGACTTTACCACATTAGATTATATTTATTGTGATTCTCACAATTATATTTAGCAATTATTGTGAGATAAAAGTTGTACTGCAAAGAAAATATTTTTCCTCACGATAAATTGATGCGATGAGAAGTTCACCACATGAAGTGCATTAGCATGAGGGAAATTATTTTTGTCATCTTTGTGTCGGGCTTAGTTTTGCTCACAATAACCTAATGTGACGGGAATATTATGAGAAAATTATGATGAATTTTCTCATTGTATTAACTTATCGCGATGAAATTTTGATTTTTTGCAACGAAATCTTTAAATAAAAAATGATTTTTCTATAGTGAGATGAATGGACAATCATATTTGTAAATAAATTTGAACATAATTTCCTTAATCTACCAAGTAATTTATTTGTTAGTAAGTAACTTCTGCAATAGTTTTAACAAGAGAAGGAAAAAAGAAATTTCCAAAAGTCAACACTGTTTTTTTTTTTAATTTTTTTTTTAATTTATTGATGAGCAAAAGTCAAAACGATGCTAATTTATTAAATTGGTAATAAATTATACAAAACGAAAGTCAAATGGGAGCATTAATTCTTCAATATGGGTAGAGATATAAGGTTTAAACTATATCATATAAATTCCTGTTTGCTAGCTGACTCGAATAGACTACATAAACAACAATAAATGCATTACTAATGCAGTGTTAATTAATTTTAATTATGATGATATCATCACTACTTTTCCTAAAAGTACAGTTTAAATGTAACGCCCCGCATCACTCGGCATTCCGCCTCGTGATCCGGGTCG
>JACFYI010003825.1:159793-177372 GCA_014898755.1 Handroanthus guayacan | reverse complement strand
ATTTATATAAGTTTCAAAATATAATCACGTTAAACATAATTCCAAAAGTTATGCCAAGCATAATTTCAAAGTAAAGATGGTTTAATATTCTGGAAGATGAAAATCCAGCCGCTGCCCCCCACCCAGCAAAAAAACAAAACAAGGCGGGCGGGGGCGGTACGACGACGAAGAGAAGAATTCCTTACCAAAGCACCAAACAAACTCACCTTATGTCCTTGTCACCAAATTTCTCAACATAATACAACTTTAGTAAGGTCAACCAAAGACCAAATTAGAACACAATTAATTGAAGGGATAATTTCCTCAACACCATTGAAATTTGCTATAATTATCAAAACATTCCTTATATTTTGAATAATTACTATCATACTCCTTGTATAAAATAATTACACCCCTGAAAAGTGTAACACATATTATAAGTAAACCTCCCAATCCTACTACATGAGGCCCACTTATAATGCATATTATACTTTCAGATGATCTAATTATAATATACAAGGAAGGCAATAATAATTATCAAAACTAAGAGTGATTTTGTAATTTACAGCAAACCATAGGTAGGCACAGTGAGTGGTTCTGGTAATTATAGCAAACCTCAGGAATGTTCAGGTAATTATCTCTTAATTGAATTATGCAAGCAGTTGAACTTCAGCTTACCACTACTCATGCTTATGTTTTCTTGTTCTCATCCCTGTACTTTGATCTTCCCTGTTTTTCCTTTTTTCTTTCTTTGAGGATGATTGGGACAAATTCCTGATGGTTTCTTGAACAAACAATTTGCATCGAGAATATGGGTTCGGACGTAAGTCCCCCGGAATACAAAGTAGTGTGTCTTTCAACATACAATACAGGCAGGTTTTTGCATTTGCACTTATAGTACATGGGATAAACTTCAAAAGCTAGCAACTAACCAATGAAAACCATACAAAAGAGCGATTATTGTTGGCACGAATAGATTCCATCTTCCTTAAGTCGAGCTCACAAGAACAAACAGCGGCTTGTTCCCTAGCCTGTCCCGACCCTGGAATACAAGGCCAATCAGTCAGCCATAGACAGAGACACTACAATGAAAGTAAAACACAAGGGATGCAAAGTATGCAAGTTACAACAATAGATACAAGAAGAGACAAGCCGCTTTTATTTCATGAAAATACTAAAATAGATTCTGCTATCTGAAGCCTGAAACAGGCAAGAACTGTAGGCAACCACGAAGTGAGTAAGACAGTTAGGAGAAATTCAGGAATTCAATAAGAGTGTATTTTTTTCATCTAAACTCATGTCTCTGATAGGGATATTAAATGGACAAAGGGGAAATGAAGAAGCAAGTTCCAGCTTAGTGCTATTATGTTGCATCTACCCTATCAGAGAACATAGAGAAACATGAGGTTTGTGCTACATATTACACTGTTACTTTGCTGCAACTTATGTCTGAGCATGCTAGCAGTAACTGCTATTTCTTACTATGTAAATTACCATTCAAAAGTAGGAGATATGTTCCGTAAAGTACAAGGAAAGAAAGACAAAATAATTAATGAGCATACACCTTACACGACAAAATTAATTATAGATGTCTTTAGAATTGCTTGATCAGGAATGCAAGGTCATACCTTCAGTTCTGGTAATTCAATAACACAAGCACACTCAACCACCTGGACCTCAACGCGCTCTGCAATAAAAGCAACAAATATATTTGAAATTTTTATTTTATTCAGAAACTAAAATATACAGATAAGTTAGTGAATATTAGTTCCTCGCTAATAGCACTATTTTCCCGTATTTACAAAGTTGTGATAATAAGTTTTTTAAACAAAATACTTTTAAACTGTGTGTTTGACAGATCCAACCATTAGTTTTGAATGCTGGGCACAGGTCCCAAATCTGGATAAACCCACCATAGACACGACTGTTGACACTGCTACTCTTGAGGCATAGATTTAGCCGAAAACAAAAGCAATTTAACCATATTTGCCTCTGGAGAAGCAGTACAAGCAAAATTTCAACACCAATCACTTTATTAAATGAAATAATGCAAATCTCAAAATGGTTGCCAAATTAACATATCATGTGTTACATGCACAAATATGGAACCATGCTAGATTTCAATCAAATAATTCTCAAACTTCGCCTTTCCATGGCAAATTTTCTAATTTTTTTCAATTTTTTATCATTAAATTTGAAATCCTAAACAAGAGTAGAGCACATCATGCCGAATTCTTATTTTCTCTTAAAAAGCAAATATGCTGTATTTCACCAAAGGAGCAGCAGGGTGCTTCCATTTTCAGAAAATCAAAAGATTTTGTTATATCTATCCTTCAATATGCATCATCTAACAAGTTGACAAAGTAAAAGTAATTTTCCAAAATGTATTCCCGACCAATGAAATGTAATTTTCGGTAATACAAGAAGTCTTCCCTCAACAAAAGCACTAGTCAATTCTTTTTTTTCCTAAACTTAAGCACTCCTCCACTTCCATAAGATCAAAAAGCAGCATACCCTCATCCATATAGGCAAATCCTTTCTCCTACAGTCATTTGCTTGTATAAGTTCCAAAAGCAATGAACAACATTATTCTGCTAGTTATTGTGGTTATTCACACGATAATTGCCTAGATTCTGCTTCTATTGTTTAATCATTCTAGGCCAATCTTATTTTGCTCAAGTTTGGACTCACATAAAGCAAGTTCACATAAAGCAAGTCCATCAACTTACTGTAGATCAATTTGCAGATCATGTTCACAAAGAGGAGTGGAATATTAAAAACATAAAAGACTATACATCTCCAGCAGAACTAAAGAGCCATACCAAGTAGGCGGATTGCAGCATTTAAGGTCCCCCCAGTAGCAATGAGATCATCTACTACAACCGCACGCTCTCCAGGTTGTACAGCTCCAACATGCATCTCCATCGTGTCTGTCCCATACTCCAATGAGTACTCTTCTGATATTACCTCCCCTGACAGGATAACCATGATTAAGTGTAGGCTGTGTAGCCATCGATAATTCAACAGGTGCTCTTGTAAAATAGTTCAGACTATGTTACAATCCTCTGCAGTAGCACGAAAAATAGAAAATACTAACAAACAAAACTGTAGAGCAAACTAAAATACTTTCTTATTATAACAAACGCCAAAAGATATCTAAGAAATTCAAGAATCCAGAGTTTTACAAGCACTACTGTCAAAACTCAAGCAGAGAGTAAGTTTGTAAAGCATTGGTCAATCATTGTTCAACAAGATGTGAGGCACTGTAATACCAAGAGTTCAAGAAACAAAAGTAAGATGCAATAAATGAAACAGTACATATAGCCCTTTACTAACCCAATACTGAATGTTTGACAATATCATTGCAAGAATTCTACGTCAAATAGTGATTCCTACGCAGCCATTATCACAATGAATGTGCAATAATGTTAACCTGATACTTCAAGAAATTGCTGTTACGACCACAACTCCCTACATTAATTTTAAAATGCATGAACAACTTCTCCATGAAGGCAAACAGGGCTTTTTAATATCTTATTTTCCTATTATTAGGTCAACTTTAACAAGCTCAGACATTTTACCCCTGATAAAAATATTGTGGAAGTATACAAGGAGAAAGATGAGCCAAGCTGGCTCAAATAAGGTTCGACTGAAACTCGAGCCTTTTCAAACTTCTGCCTGAGCCAAGCTCTTTAATAAGCCACACTCCAGCTCAAATATCAGTGTCCAAGAAGTTACAAGCCTTCACTTAAATTTCTTATTAAAAATATAGAAATTTTTAATAATAATTTTATTTTCATGAATGACAAACTGTGAGCATAAATAATGTCTATCATATCAATATGAGTTAAAGAATGGTATGATGGTATCATTGAATTAAAACAACAACATTATTATTTTATTAGTAATAGTTACGCATCCTGATAAATATAAAAATAGATTAAAAATATATGACAATTATTCAATTCAAGTTCAAATGGTTTGAACTTTAGCCTCAACTTCTGGCATTTAATGCATGAGCATTGTTAGGTAAAGAAACAATGTTATTGCATCCCAGTTGATTGCTCGTAAGTGTCCATCAGAATATCAAGAGTTGGAGTTAGAAAAGAAATGTGTGATCTAAATCTATTATCTAAAAGCATGCAGTTAACAGCCATGCCAAAGATCCACTTCTGAAATTTTCTAGTGCAACAAGCGATGCAAACTCAGAAAGGGACCTTGCCTACTAGCGTCTGCTTTCACCCACAGTATAATATGCCATTTGAACTAAAGCACATATCATGAAGATCCGGAAGATGTTATGCACATAATTTATGAAAATGACTAACTAAAGTATTGCACTTAGCTGGATGATAAAGATGAGTATAAATATATACCAGGTAATTTTTTGGGCTTCCTCATAGGAACAAATTTCGCCCCGATTGCCAATGCAATAGGAGGACCAAATATAAAACCTCTTGCCTCAATACCTGCACCAAACTTCATCTTGTGAGATCACATCCAATTATGCAGGTATGAAGTGTTATAATGCATGATGATATAACTTCAAACCCAATTTTAACACTGTTACAATTCTTGGGCTAACAATCACCCCCAAAAAAAAAACCCACAACCAAGTTGGCGCAAATAGCTCCAATATCAACTGATGAACCATTTTGTTCATCTGGTTAAACAACTTTCCCATATACCTTTTATATATATATTTTTTTAATTTAAAATTAAACGATGGGTATTAAAGGCATAATTTCCTCTATCTAATGACATGTTCAGCTGATAATCCGACATTCAAAAAGTCATTGCTAAAGCCAAAAAGTTCTCCACCTGTCTCAACAATCAAGCTCTCAACAAACTAACTAACAAATCATAATCAATGCCACACCGCACATGATCCAATAACCTAGTTTCCACAGAACATACCAAACATAAATATAAAAACACCTAAAAACATTGCTCAAGTAAAAGCAAAATAAAAAAAAAAGGAAAAAAAAAAGAGGAAGAGAAAAAGAAAAAAATTACCCGCAACAACATTGATATTTTTGTCTTTGTATCTCTCAACAAACAAATCGATCGTATCCTTAAATGCCTTGGGATCAAGCAATAACGTCGTTATATCCTGAAACAGAATTCCTGTCCATTTTTTAACAAAAGTAAACTTCAGTACACTCATATCTTCCAGATGTTCAAAACATGCTAGAGGTTTTAAACTCAAGGGCGTCACCAGGTTTGGGGAAATCAGGTATGACCCGAATGGTGGAGGAGATCCGAGAGACGCGATCGTCCGTCTCGTCAACATTTGAGGATGCCATGTGTGCTAGGCTCATTGGCTTTCGTTCCGGTGCGGCTGCGCCACCACTCGACCCGCCGTATATCAGCAGATTCTCCCTTCTCCTACTCCTTGCAGCGGTAGCGTCAGTGTTAGGTAGGAATTGAACTGATTTGACCGAATTGCCACTGTATAAATGACCTTGTGAGACAATTTTAGCCTCGAGGATGTTTAGGGTGGTCGGGCTAGATAGAGCGTACATGACTGGAATTTATAGAGAAGGAAAGGGTAAAGTGAGGGAAAGAGGGGGTGAAAAGTGAGAGGTTAGAATTTAGGAGAGTTGAGTGTCGCTTTTTTTGTTTGATAAAGGACAGTAACATATAGACTCTCTTCGACATGAAAATGTTATCAAAATTTGGTAACGTCACGTCATTACTTTAAAAATGTTTTATTCAATTTATTTAAGATATTTTATTGCATATTTTTAAAGTATGTATCTTATTTAAAATGTAAATTATCGAAGTATTTGAATGAAATAAACTTTAAACTTATAGAATATTAGTATAAAATATGTACAGTAAATTTTAGAATAAGAAGACAATATAAGATAACACACATAGATTTGTAAAAGAAAATTATATGTAATATAATATATATATATGTATATATGATATAATCATATTAGATTTTGGTGGAGTTGTGGAATAGAGAGCATGTTTCATGCTAAGAGATTCATGAATCTGAAAATCATGGAGGCGTGAAAAGAATTGATTGATAATTCACAACTATTTTACTTCTCTCTATCTCTAATCAAAGGTGCCAATTGGTTGATTCCCTGAGGTGGCGTCTAAATCTTAATGGAGTCTTGGAGATGAATATGTTCAACTTTTCTTCGGGAGTGATCACTTATCTGTTATCGAGTGCTTTTGATCACTATTTATTAGTGTTTTAAATTCATAAAATTTACGTAATTATATCGTTTATAATTTGGATATAAAATACAACAAAAAACTAGAATGCGAAAGGATTAATGCCCACAGTAATGCAAGTCTACCTGATTCGAAATCGTTCAATAAAATTATTCAAATTGGTCTACTAGGATTGGATCAGGTACTAAGGTCAAGGACAACAAGTAGTTAAGTTTTGACCTGAAATCAAAGGATACGATTAAAATCATTGGGGTTTTCCCAACAATAGATATCTAATACTTGAGTCCAGTAGGATAGGGAGAATTAAACAATATCGTAAAAATATAATGCTAGTTGTAATACTCAAAGTTGAGAGCTATCAAATCTCTTTTACATTCTATTATAAGATATTTATAGTGAAGACCTAACATGACTCCTAAATGTTAGGTCTAATTGGCATTATTTAAGTCCTCCACATGGACTAATCCTAACAAGATCATCTGGGTTAAATTGAATTACAAATTACTCCCCTGAAAAAACATGAATCTTAGAATACTTGAATATTTCGATCTTCGATTAGTTTATAAATTGGTCATACTACTTTATGGGGCCTCTCTTTGAACCATTTAGCACAATAGTGAGTCACTAATCGACCCAAACTTATTAATCCGAAAATTTTCATGTTAGCATTAAAACATTCAGAAAATATAATAATTACCTCATAAAATTTAATAGTTCACTTAGAGGAGTAAAAGATTCACAAACTTCAGTTTGTCTTAATTGGAAATTAGATTAATAAATTCGAAATGAAAACAAAATCATATGTTAATACTTTTCATAAAAGAAAATCTCGAACTTTGTCTTTAGACATATTCTATCCTTCGATAAATCATCCGTTCTTTCCCATATGCTTTCCAGTCCCCCCCTTTTCTCCTTTTGTGGAAGTATTCGTTGTACCAAATAAGTTTGCTTACAAATAAAATTTTTTACTATCAAATCAAAAAATTTGATTGAGACGTAAACCTTATTTTTGAGAGTTTAGTCAATATATATTTATCATTATATAATCCAAATTAAAGTGTTACACTTCACTTTCATTTTATTCTTAAGTTATTGATAAATGATAAGATCGGCCATTTAATCATAAATTTTTTCGAGAAATATATACCTCAATTATCTCGAATAATATATTAAATATTCATAAATTTGAGTGTAATCAGCCAATCGTACGAATCCTCCACATCTTTGCGGTGTTTGATTTGAGGTTTGATAATCAAAGCTGATTTAATATATTGTTTTTCCTATGTGACAAATAAATATATTGAGGTTAGATTGCTAAGATATAAAAGTCTAAGTCTACATTTAATTCAATTAACTCTTGTTTATTACTATTTTACCCTCCTAAATTCGATGCATACATATCAGAATAGAGTGTTGTCCAGTCAGAGTGCCGTCACTTAATATTCGTTCCACACATAATTAGCCGCATTGGCATTTATGGGCACGCTAATGGCATGAACTATGAAGTCATTGCTTACCTAACCAAAACCGAAACCGAGGGCTAAAAGGACTTTTAAGAACCATGGATTTTCCACTTTTCATACCTCATGTCTAGGCGAAATTTTATCTTGATTTTATATATGACTTTGTTTTAATTCTATATAGAGTTTTGTATTTAAAATAAATAATAGTTCAACATATTTTTACAATATTATTCTTAAGAATACTATTTAAACTTTAATAGCTACGTCATAAATAATCTAGAAAACAACTTAGAAAATATTTACTTCCACAGATTATGATGGTTTAGATACTATAAACCCGGATTACTTTAAATGACAACAAACCTGAGCTTAACACAAGAACCCGAGGATAAGTGGGTTTATGGAGTACTATTCCAACCTGGTTTTTGGGTAGTTTATTAAACTTGAGTTCTAATCATTTTTTGTCAATTACTATCATGTTCCTAACTAAAAAACAACAGCTATTTGCCATTGAATTTATACCTACAAAGCAGCAACACCCGCTTGCCGGTGTCAGCGATGCTAGGGGCGAGCCCAGTGGACTCAGCACCCAAGATTTTGACATGTGTCAACTTTTTTATTTTTTTGTTTGCTTTTCATTTTTTTGTTTTTTTTTTCTAATCTGAACAGCCTTGTTTTTCATTTTTCTTTCTTTCTTTCTCCTTCTTCTTTCTTTTTTTCTTCTGCTATTTTTTTTCCTTTTGCTTTCCTCCACTAAACCAAGTTTTTCATTTTCAGTTTTATTATCAAAGGGAGAGGATTATTCATACTAAGTAACAGCAATATATATATAATCTATACTAAGTATTATTTATTGAATAATAATCTATTTGAAATAATAAAATCTTTAATAAATGATGAAAACAGCACTTACAAGACTGAAAAAGACAAGATGTCTAACAGGAGAAAAACTCAAAAGAGACAAAAAGAAAAATGAAGTTGTTCAAATTCACAAAAAGAAAAGAGAAAGACAGAAAATAAATGAAAAACTTGATTGACGGGAGAGAAAACAAAAGGAAAACATTGTTCAAACAAAACAAAAAAGAAAAAAAAAAAATGTGACACGTGTCAAAATTCTAGGTGGTGAGTCCACTAGACTCGCCCCGAGCATAGGCCAAACCCCGCTTGCCATTATAAAATAAAAAGAACATCCGATCGAAGAAGGGGCCAAATTATTTTAAATTATTTTCTATATAGGTATATATACACTAAAACACATATCATTCCAGTTATTTTTCCTAAGAAATGTAAGATTCTTTAGTTCTAATGAAAGAAATGTAAGTTATTTTGTTTGTATTTTCTTCATTATGATGTTGTATTTTAATTGCAAAATTTTCTTGTGTTAATTCCTATCCCTTGATGTTATGAATTTTACACAAATACAAATATCTAATAGTTAGGGTATATTAGTAAATAAACGAGCTAAAGTACTTCATACCAAATTATTGAAATAAACGTCCTATCTAGTTTAGGTTAATTAAACCACTCTAAACTATCAAAATAAACATATTACCAAATTCAAATTTATTTATCTAAATCATTATTCAAACCAGTCATAAATCAAACCCGTAATTAACCAATACCCTTCAAAGTAAACTAGACCTTAAAGTGTTAGTTGTCAGTTCAAATATTAAGAGTGTCTCAATTAAATGTTATTTCTATCTTTAGATGCAAAAGTTGTTTTGAGTTGTACAAGGCAATCGTTTTGGCCCACTTTCATCTTATTCGAGAAATCAACCTCAAAACCAAATGCCTTATATCATTACACTAATGAACAAAATCTTAACTGGTTGTAAAAAAATATACTATGAGCGATGCTTGACTTAGAGGGTGTTTGGGTGAGCTTATAAGCTCTTAAAAATATCTTATAAGATATTTAAGAGCTTATAAGATATCATAAAGTGTTTGTTAAAATTTTTCAAAAAAGATCTTATTAACTTAAAAAATAAGATGTTAAGAGCTTATAAGCTATTTTTAGAAAAGTAAGGAGCTCCTAACTTATTTTTAAGATCTTAACATCTACCTTTATTTTTAACCATTTTAATCACAATATTGCCATTACTAATTTCTTATAAGCTCAAAGGTCTTATATTATCCAAACACTTTAACAACTTATTTTTAAAATAAGATCCAACATCTTATAAGCTCCAAAAACATCTTATAAGATGTAGAAGCTTATAAGATGTTTTAAATAAGCTTAGCCAAACACCCTCTTAGTAGTGATACTAACTATTGTTTTTAAATTGTTAATTTTTATAATTCATAGCACATAAATCTATAATCAATAAAAATCATTACATTATAACTTTCGACAAGATTTTCATTGTCATTAGTTTGTCATTAATTGTCAAAGTGATAATTTAAATATGATTTTTTACCATTATTAAGATTGTTAAAATCATTTTGTTAACGAATAAAATTTTTTGTCACTTTTTGCGCAAAAATTAATGAAAATTTTCATATATTTATCACAATTTTTTTTTTTTTTTGCTTTTTGTTTTTTTTTTGGTAGTTATTGGACTAGTTTAACCAATCCTCACGAATCCCATGTATATAAAATATATAAACAACCAAATTCTAGTAAATCTAAATTCAAGGAACCGTGCTTACTTTAATTTCAACTTCTAGATAACTAAAATGGACTTTACTTAAAAGTTGCCACATCATAATTCATATTTTATTACTGGTGAGAAGAGTCTGCTGGGGATATCTAGTAGTAGTACATAGTAGATATTTATGGACTGGTTGAAGTCGTAGGTTTCAGGATGTTTCCATAAGATATGTTCTAGAAAGACAAACCAACTTCCACGGAAGTTTGAAATATATTATGCACGAGGTCAAATAATTAGGGTATCTACCAAACAAGACCTAAGCCCCGGTCAAGTACAACTTGTACAACTCTTTATTTGAATGGGAGAGAATCAAATAAGAAGAAGTAAAAGCAATTAATTATCGTAATTTTCCTCGAGGACCGGTGGCTACATAAGGTGCTAATTATTTTCTTTCCCTTTATTTTTCCCCTTGAAGAATAAGTCAATATGAACAGTTTAAGTCGTGTTTTTAGCAAATTATACAAAATATTACTTTTTCTTAAAGTTGAAAAAAATAAATTATAATTTTTTGTTTTTTTTTTGTTTAGAGAAATAATTATATTCGATTACATATAAATATCATTGCAAGATTAAATACAATTCAAAAATGAAATATATGACTAAATACAATTCAAATAATATAAACTATCATTCCGGTAGAGAAAGACTATTATACGTTGATGAATAATCATATATTATCGGTGGAACTCAAACCTTGCACCTTCACTATGAAAATGTGGAGACGGTACCACTTCATTCAAAGGGCAGTAGCAAAAAAATAAATTATAATTAAAAGTACGCAGTACTTGGTACTTGAAATAGCTAACAAATAATTCAATGTAAGCAAACAAAAAATATTTGTAATTTCGACTTTGCTTTTGGTTTCCCATTTGGTCAGATAATTTATTTATTAGGAGAAGTTGTCTTAAGACTGCTTATGAGATTATTTGTTAGTTAACTTTAGAAAACTTACAATATAAGCAAATTACATTTTTAAACACTCAAATAGAGTTTTAGTTCCTGATAATCAAATAAATATTTTTTCAGAGTCAGATATGACCTTTGTATTAAACCCAAATTTGGGTGAATAAAGTGTACACAGTACTTCATAATTTTAGAATTATTGCTGTTATAACTAATACATTATTCTTTAAGTCAATGGTTTTTGGCAATAATAGTTAAACCAATTGGGTCTCTTTGACATGTGTGTGTGTGTGTTTTGACCTAATTTAACTGTGGCATATTAACTATGAGTCACTACTAATAATGTAAAAGTATGATTAAATTTGTGATTTTTTCAGTGGTATAACAGCTAGGGGGTATGAACAAATCTTGAGCTGCATTATGAACAATAATGTATTATTTAAGTGGAATTTGGTTTATTATATACTTCTAACAACCCAATTTAAGAATGATGTATGATATAATAATTACTGTAATAACGTGGATAATCTGCTTAAATATGGAGGTGAGATCTCACTGTTGATATGACTAATTAATTGATTGTTTTAAATGTGGATGTGAGATGTCACATTGAATAATTAATATCATGGTATTTATGAGAGTTGAAAAACAGAACAATAATTTTGTGTGATCACACTATACAACAAGTATAATATCAGTGACAATGTAAAAATTGTAATTAATAATAGTTTTAATTAATAATAATTTTTATTTTGTCACAATATTATTTAATAGTGACAATAATTAACTGATATCCTGAGTCGTCACTATATACAATTAGTAAGACATGTAGAGCTAGTGACAAGCTAATAAAAACAAAAATTTTCATTATATTTTATAACAAGATTTTGTCGTCACTAAGTTGTAGCTACGATTTTCAGTAGTGAAAATTATGTCATGATTATAAGTTTATTACAATGATTAATGTGACAAAATAAATTTTTTATCATTTCCGAACAAAACTAGTAACAAAATTCATATGGTCACTTACCATATTGTAATTATTTATTTTCTTACTTGCAATGTGAGATGTTCATACATGATTCTTATGTCAGAGTTGATTTAAATAATTCCTATACATTGAATAGGTTTAAATAAGTCACTCTCTAGATTCAATGCATATCAAGTCTTTGGGCGACGTATCAATACAATAATTGCAATTTGGTATTTTTAATCAATTTTATCCATATATATATATATATATATAGGTAGATAGATAGATTTATACGTAATAAAATGCCCTAGAATTTGTTCATATAACTTACATAAAATATTAAACCATATGCAAACACGGTAAATTTGAAAAAAAACCTAAAACGACATCACATAATATTCAATACCATCAATTGACAATTCCACTGCAGATCTAGATTGTAAGAAACTTGACAACCAAGAGTTGGTACATATGACCAGTCCAAATTAAGATCACTGTCCTAATTTATAACATATGTTGGTATTTAAAGAAATTCATATTTTTCGGAGTTAATTAAGGTAAAAGTCTTGGTCGTCCGTCAATAAACAACATGCATGTGCATCGTAGATTCATGAACCAGTGTGTGTGTGTGTGTGAGAGAGAGAGTGTGTGTGTGTGTGTGTGTGTGAGTGTGTGTCAATCCATTAGCCGCCGACTGCTAAAATAAAGTCAAAAAGTCGCAGGAACCCACTCGCCGGCTGCTATTACAACCAACACACCAACTATAGATTATATTTCACGTTCCAATTTCTTTCCTTATTTTTCTCCTTTTTTTTTTTTTATGTTTTTCTATTTTTGGTTTTATCATGGGTTTGCCTTTCACAAATTTCTTTCAATTATAAAATTAACTAAGCTTTTTTAATTGGCATATATTATGAGCAAGTGGCATGTGCCAAATGATAAAATTATGCTCTTGGGCCTAATATAAAATTTTGCACACTTATGCGTGATAGAGTTATACAGTTAGAATTCTCTATTCTAAAATAATTTTTAATTTTTTTATCGCTCATATTCGTTGTGTTGAATGTGAGTGTATTTTAAATATTTTTTTATAAAAATATATGATTGTGAATGACATATGCATAACGTATACTTGTGTAATGGGATGAAAGATAAAATATGAATTGCAATAAAAGATCTTAATCGAGGATGGTTAGTTAAACTAAATTTCATTACATAATTACTTTTTTACGTTGGAATAGTAAAAATGCCCATAAAAATTGCATGCCTTTCACAGGCTGCCTTCATGAATCCACGTCTTTCCAAATCAAAATATCAAATCGATATTTAGGTGACCTACAAACGGAATTATCGCATTGGTCGGAGCTCTAAAGCACTGCATGAAAATTGAATACTTTTCACGAGTAATTGTCGTGCTAAAATATAGTAAGTGATACTTCCCAAAGTAATAGTTACCTATAAATAATTGTTATATTTTTTCTATAGTACAATCGTATGTGCTATATTTAATCTTCTATTATCATTTTCCTCATTAATCTCCAAATACTAATTTACGTGAGTATTTCTTACTAGATAAACCCAATTTATGATTCACTTTTATAATTCATGTTTAATTTCTTAATTCATTACACAGATGGAAGCCAAATGTGTGGTATCCAAAATCTTATTTTTTTTATAAGGAAATATTTAATACATTTAATATTATTTTTAACAGATAATATAAGAAAATATTTTTGTAACTAAATGTGGTGTTGAGGTAATTACCTCAAATCCTTGTACAAACACATTGCATCCCCCCACCCATGAACCACCACAAACACTCCCCCACAACTCACATGCCATATAATAACCAAAGAATTTATACCATTCCTCCATTTGCACCAATAAAAAAAAATGCCTACGTAATAGCGTTGCAAACTTGCTTGCAATACAACCACAACAATTGTATTTAAAAGGCCGCGTAGTTAGTTTGACTTAGACTGAGTCGGGCCAGCCACACCCCACACCCAGTCCTTACTCGCTCTAACCGACTCCTACTCCACTTGCCTCCTAAGTAATCTCTATTCCCATCCAAACGTGTCCTTCTGTCCTATATTTCCTTTTTTAATTATTATCTCCCTTTTTTTTCTTAGTCAGTTGAGTAACCGTCTTACTTTCCTCACACTTCTCACGCAACTTCCCTCCTTGCTTCAGTTCTTACCCAACTTCTCCCTATATATATGTGACTCCAAAGCTCACTTTCCAAATTCATCTTTCTTTTAACATTCAATCCTCTCTTCTTTTTACAAAAATCTCTAGTACACGAAAATGGCACTCGAAGCTTTGAACTCACCCACCACTTCTACGCCTTCTTTTAAGTTTGAAAACGCGAATCGGCAGTATTTGGAGTCATGGACAAAGGGGAAGAGGTCCAAACGCTCCCGCAGCGTCGAACGATCTGAGCCGACGGAAGAGGAGTATTTGGCTCTCTGCCTTGTTATGCTTGCTCGCGGCGGCGCTGGCGCTGGGCCGAGCGAGGAGGAGAAGTTGAGTAAGTTTTCGCAGCCGCAGATTCAAACGCAAAAGCGTGTTCCGCCTGTGGTGACGTCAGGTCAACAATCTAAATCAGTGTATAAGTGTTCCGTTTGTGACAAAGTGTTTGGATCCTACCAAGCTTTGGGAGGGCACAAGGCGAGCCACCGCAAGTTTACTGGCGGGGATGACCATTCCGCGGCCTCCGTCGCTACCACGACTACCTCGGCCACCGCGAGTGGCGGCGGGAGGACTCATGAATGTTCTATTTGCCACAAGTGCTTCCCCACGGGACAGGCTTTGGGAGGCCACAAGCGCTGCCACTACGACGGCGGCGCGCCGAGCGGAAACGGCGCCGGTGCAGGGAGCAGCGCGGTGACTTCATCCGAGGGTGTGGGATCCACTGTAACTCACCGAGATTTCGACTTGAATTTACCGGCTTTGCCTGGGTTTGGATTTGGTGTTGAAGATGAAGTTGAAAGCCCACATCCCGCGAAGAAATCGCGGTTTTCGCCGCCGGTGAAGTTGGAAGTCTTCTGAAGAAATTAGGGGAGCTGCAGAAAATTTTAGGAAATTGATCAGTGTTTTTTTTTTCTGTTTAAATTATTATTGGTTGGTCAGAAATTTTTGGTGTAAATAGAAGTGGGATTTGGGAATCAGTGATAGTTATTATTTTAATTAATTTAATTTTTTTTGAGATTATGAGATATTTGAATTAGTAAAAGCATTCATCTTCATTGATCCATGGTGTTTCACACTGATTGCAAAAATATTTTTGTTGGTTAATTTCTTGTTTTCGATACTGTTGGAAGATTTTGTTTCTAACAGTTTCTCGATACCGCGGAAGAACTTCCGTTCGAATAATGTAATATTTCTAATAGTTTCCTCCTATTGCAAATTCAAAGAAATGTCATATTCTTTACGATGAGGTAGAGATTTTATGATCCTAAAAATCAATAGATTAGTTGTCATTAATATGTGAATTTTTTTATTTTTTTATTTGCACTAATTTTATTATTTGGATTGGGAATGAGTTAATGTTGTAGTTGCTTCCATCAACCAAAAAGAAAAAAAAAAAAAAAAAGAGCAGACTCCCACGAAAGAAATATGGTTAGACAATCATAACAAAGCTTATGGTGTGGTTTAACTCGAGGTGGAAAAAAAAATGGTAACATTTGAATTGATTTCAAGAAAAATTTAAAATATTGAATGAAACATTCCAAGCACACCCCAACATGCTAAATCTTTAAATGATTTAATTTTGATGTTATATAAGTTTCGTTAATTAAATTAACAGTGAAAGATGTTAATTATAATTTTTTTGACAAACTCTCAAGGCGTTGAGATCCTTAAAAACGTTCGTATTATTATCAAAATTCTCTTAGGAACAAGTCAATGCAGCAATACGTACACAGGGGGCAGCACGACGTAGTAGAATTTGGGTGGGGATCCAGCAATGGGTCTCACGCGTTGCAGCTCATTCCCATTTAGCATATTCTTTTGTTTCTTACGCGTTACTCTTTCGAGGTGTAAGAATTTGTGGAATAAAATCCAATCATTTTAATTCATCAAGAAAACAAAATTAGAACCGGACCTACTCATTTTCAATTTCGAATTAGGATGGTTTCATGTTCAAGCACATTTGTCTTTCAATATTGGTTTGAGTCAAATTATTAATGCATATGCCTATAAGGTGCTGATTCATTGTTCAAGATGGACGCAGTCAAAAGTATGGCTCCCCCTATTGCTTGGGAGTTTACGTTTCATGTTCTATTTCACTTCTCGATGGAGATTCATTTCACCCTTTACTCACTGTACTACTTTACTATTGGTCACTCGAGCGAATCCCGTGTGAATTAGCAAACAAATTAGTGGCTTAGCCAGCAAACGCATCCACACGATATTTTTGTGAGGCAAAATTGTGTGTAGGTAGGTGAATCCTTTTAATTACATTATCGGATGTGATACCAAAGATAAATTTTACTCATAATGGCCTCTTTTCATTCAGGTTGCATGCTTATCTTTGAATGTGTGACTCACTTGGATATTTATGGGAGGAATCATTAAACTCTCATTTAATTTGAAAGTTTCAAAAAAATATTTGTCAAAATAAAATTATTAAATATAATTTATAAATATTTACAGAAAATCACAAGTTGGAAAAAGCATCTCCCAAGTGGTTTCTACCTTTAGTTTTTCCAAAGCGGCGGCAAAAATGGAAGCACACGGAGACAACACTCTCCACTTCGCTTTTTTAAGCAAAAAGCGTGTGTAAAAGTTTAAATTTACGCCAATGCTTTTTACACAAATGCTTAATATAACTGTGACTAGGTGAGCTTACAAGCTCTTCAAAATATTTTATAATATTTTTTTAAGAGCTTATAAGTGACTATAAAGTAAAAAAAGATCTTACAAGCTTTCAGTATGAACTGTTAGGATTCTGTAAACTTTTTCTAATTGAATTCAGAAATTTTTAATTTATTTTTAAAATCTTAATATCCTCATTTATTATTAACCATATTCATTACGAAATTGGAGTTTTATCCAAACTCTAACATCTTATTTTTAAATAAAATTCAACATTCTATAAGTTTCAAAAGTTATGATGATAAGAATGAGGAACTAATGATAATTTGATAGATGGATAAGAAGATAGAGATAGAGCCAATATAGTCCGTAGGAAACATGGCCCTCTCTTATTTCAATTTAATTTAATCTACAAGCTGATTAGGACGACAAATGGCCCTTCTTTTCTTATATTAATCCACACGATTATGCTATAATTAATTAATTATTTATTTATTTTAGCACTATTTATTCATGTGTGCCTGTCACTTGCTTCAGCGAAGACGTGTATGTGAGTAGGGACATAATAAAATAGTGACATAACTTAATCATGCAACACTA
>JACFYI010003825.1:116611-140864 GCA_014898755.1 Handroanthus guayacan | reverse complement strand
TGACTTCACGTGCTTTAGGCCGGCGCGGCGGCCCATTATCCGAGTCTGACGGGAGCAACGGTGGCCGCTTCGGGTTCTGTGAGGACCGCTGCTTTACGTTGGATGTTACAGCAGTTACCATTTTACATCATCGAATGAATTTTCACCTATATCTAGCTGATATAGCGTGGGAAATGTGTGTGTAGTGTGTGCTTAACAACCTTTTAGAGAGAGAGAGAGAGAGGTGAAATATGGCCGTTACGAAGGACGGTGAGAATATATATGCAAGGGGGCGAGATCCTGGAGCATTAACTGTCGTGTACTGTGTGAGTGTGTGAGAGAAACAATTCAAAATTGTCACGAATGGCGTCAAGTTGTCTTGACGGTGTTGTTCGTTCTGCTGTTGTTGTTCTGTATTGACTGTTTCAGGTTGGGGTCCCCTTCGTGTTGCCCTGGCGAGCATGATCAGAAATTACTGCAGTCTGGTGGTAATAATTAAAAGGGATAATTATCCTCAGCATCTCCACGAGGTTTGATCTAATTATTAAATTACTTTAAAATTTTGAATAATTCCTTTTATATTTATTAATTTCATTTTAACTCACACTCTTTGAATATTATAAGTAAATCACTTAAATACGGAGGTGTAATTATAAATATGCGTAAGCTTAGAGGATATAATTATAATTATAGATCTATTGAATGTATAATAGTAATTATTCAAACCTTACGAAATACTTTGATAATTATGTCATATCAAAGAAGTGTAAAGGTAATTAACCCTAATTAGAATTCAAAATGATGATTCTATAAGTATTTCTTTGAATTTTCTTCATAGAAAAGGGACCTTTTTTCTTTTTTTTGAAATATTCTTAAGAAGGAACTCTATAAAGTTGATGCGTTTAGTTTTAATTTCATAAAATTTGCAAAAAAATGTGAAGATTAAAAACAAATTATTTGCCTCATTTTTTAAAAGTGAAAACTATAAAAGATATGTTATTCTTATCGTGTACCGTATCTATGTTCTCAAATTTTTGTTTGGAAAATACCACTTTGAAATACTTCATATAGACTTATTGGGAAAATTTTAAGAATATTTAAGAAAATGACCTTGTGGAAGAAAATAGAAAGTAAGGGTCCCATTATCAAAAGTTAAACATGTTTATGCTTACGATTCTATAAAATGTGAAGCCCTCAACTATCTTTGAATTAGCCAATGAGCGTTAATCTAATTAATTAGAAGAAAGTCTCATAACCATGAGGTTATGAATTCAATTCCACTGAACACTTGTGGGCTTTTATTTTATTGAATAGTAGCGCTGATTTTCTATTGTATAACAGCCTTATTAGAAATTTTTTTATTAGTTATGGATGTCGAATATTATTAATAAAATCTATTGATATAAGAATTGGATATATTAAATAATAATAATAATAATAATAATAATAATAATAATAATGTGTTATTGAGTATATATGATTGAGTACTAGAAGTTCTTCTAAATCTAAATTCCAATTAATAGATTATTGGGATCACCATGAGACCCATAATTTGGAACACCGATCCCATAATTCAATTAAATCCACTCTTTACTAATGGTAATTTGATGGTATAATGTCAAATACATATTTTAATGACTTATTAAGATTAGACTATATGTAATAATATTTATAATTTATAGCATTATCATATTCAACAATTTATAAATTATTTAAACATATAATTAAGCAATTTCCCGGGTCTTATAAAAATTGGATCCTACCCAAAAACTTATGTAGACCCAGTAAAAATAATATTTAGTGTGTGGTGTATTGGTGTCCGCACCTGAAGTACCCACCTACCCTAATATATAGATTGATTATTTTCTAACCTGCTCTAACAATACTTTTAATTTCAGTTACATTCTATACTATTATTACCTCAACAACTGTAGAAAAGTTGTCACTTGCATGAATCATTAATTGTAGACAAAATAGAGTTATTGCTGAATACAACATATGAACAAAATGACCAAAAAAATTTCAGGGGTTAGATTTCACATTGATTGTAAGAAGAACGAGTTTGTTGGATTTTTTTTTTTTTTAAAAGAGAGATAAGCAATTATAAATGTCAATATCATGACATAAATATATATTAAAGATCAAATACGTGGCTAAACACAATATAATAGCTATAAACTACCATGCAGTCGACAAATACACACACGTTATAGATAGGATTGAACTTGCACCTCTCCTGTGAAAAGGAAAAGGTGGGTGCCACTTTATCTAAAAAACGACGGCTGTTGAAAAATTTTAGTATGCATTAAACGTGAAAATATAAGTTGTATTGTAGATAATCAATTCTCATTATTTAATATCTTCACGTTAAAATTAAAAAAAGAATATTGCTATCAGAGTTTGTGATTTTCTTGAAGTTTTTTATTTTCGTTGTATATATTGATATGAATTCAGGAGTGATCTTTGACATATATGTGGGCTTGAATCAGATAGGACTCGGACTAAGGTGGTGTTATCTACCTGATTTGGATAATCCAAAATTCAAAATTGAAGATAAATATTAGGGTCATTGAGGTTGCCCAACAAAACTCGTTGACCTTAAATTAGTATTTAACTCAAATAGAACACAATAGAGGGGAAAACAAGAAGAAGAAGAAGAAGAAAATTGAACAACTAAAAGATTGTATACTAGATCGTATTTGCCATATAAGTATTATGCCACTTGTCACATACTCAATGGAGTTGATGTGTCATCAAACCATTTTCAGGTGGACGAACAAGATTAATCTTAGCAAAAAATGGATCCATTTTGCGTTAACTCAGCTAGCATCTAATTTTGTCTAACTTAATTATCGACCCAACTTAAAATAGACATTTTTATCATTTTACGACTATCTACACACATATTTTCTTATACTAGTTGTTAATATGATCAATTCTGGTCACTGAAAATAGAAAATAGAAATAAACACCACTATTTCATGAGGAAGATGGCCGAGGGATCACCTAACCTAACAAATTAAAATCTTTGCAGGACTTAAAAATCACAAACACATTGTGGGCACAAAGCACATTCAAGGACGTAGCCATGGCATCCGGACCCCTACCGTGCACGTAATTTTCAATCAGCTTTTGGTCACATATTATTTATGTGATTGTCGTTGTACAAATTATCAATTACATATTCATAAGTTATTATCTCTAGTAATTATCAATATTTCAAATGAATTGTTCATTTGTTATGTGCCATTCTGAATTATTGGGCTGATCATGATCGAAAACGATCGATTGTTTTGGTTCCCGGGCTATTAACTTTTAAAAATGAAAAATCTTGTCTCATTTTACGTTTTAATTGATTTATAGATTCCTAAAGTAATTCACAAGATATTTTAAAATACATAGATTTGCCATTAAGAACGATAGGATTATGTCTTCTTAGATATGTAGATGAACATTTTAATTGGTCTAACAATATAATTGTTATCAGACATAAACAAATTCTAGCTTGACATTTTTGATCTTCTATTTTAATAAGTGTTGTACTTCGTATTTCACTTTACAATGCATTCAGACATGCAAGGTTATGCCCCCCTTAGCAAATTGGGAATAAAGAATATGGTCAAAAGAGAACTGTTCCATTGCCAAGTACATACAAGAAGCAAGATTGAACCTTCCTTTACAGCATAAAGAGAAAAACCACATGCAAAAGGCCATGATTTCCGAGCTAAGTCTTGAAAAGCTTGCATCATCTTTAAACCCTTTGGCCTATCACTATTCTTTCATCTTCTCTTTAGTATTTCTCTTGCTTTATGGGGGGTTGGTCTAGCTGGTTTAGGACCCTCATTTCTCCATTCATGGACACTGCACTAAAGATTGACTGAGATGGGCAACCTTTTTTGCCCATATGACAAGCTATTTTTCAAGAAATTATTGGGAAATATGCATTGAATATTATCCCTTTCGTTCATTCCATAAGAATTTATTCTTTAAGTTGGTGGCATTAAATATTAATGCTAATATTCTTGTGATGCCCTTATTTCACATGAATTAAAAATTAAAAAAGGAAACACCTTGTAAAGAACCCGACAGAAGTAATTTTTAAATGATTGAAATACCCACTTGAAGTTGGGCTGGCACCTAATCTGGACAAGATCTAGTCTACTCGACTTGGCTCAATCCGACAATAATAGATCTTCTTTGTTAACTAAGATCATGTTATGTCAACAATTGTAATGGTTTTGAATTCTCTAACAAATGACAAATTCTATAAATACTCATGAGCCAGCCATAACTATTTTTATCAATAAGAATTCCCATGCATCCATTAAATATCCCCTTCTAAACAAATTATTCATAACACCATCTCATATTACAATAGCTGGATTTGAAAATAATTCTTAGGTCAAATGGGTGACAGCAGTATTCCAAATAGATGTTAGAATTAGTTAAAGGATATTTAAGAAGCTTGTTTTAGTTGGTTCGAGGAATCTTTTCTAGAAAATTCACCTGCTGTTAACCTGCCATTCTTGTTGTCCTATTCTTTGCCATCACTTTCTTGGCATATGAATTTGTCAAGGTAAACAAGTAGCCCATCTATGCACTTCACCATTCAGTTCCGTTTCAACAATAGTCTGATAAATTGAATTGTCACTCGATTTCAAAATGATTTACTTGTTTGAAACATTTATTCACACGAAAGCCATTTCATACCGGAACATTGGAATAGAGAAGGTCGTTCCCGTTTTGTTCTGACCATTCCACCATTTTGGTGACCCATAGTACGAATTGAGAGAGTCCTATTGCTTGAGAATCAATCCATGCTTTATGAAAATAGATAAAGTAACAAATATTGATCATTTGAAGCCCTTCAACCACAAGCACGGTTGCCCAGCAACAAAAGTGACACAAAGGCTGAACAAAAAATGGTCCCATTTTCTTTTTTCTTCATTATGATTCTATTTTCCACTTCCAATCGCAAGAAAAAGAAGATCCTGAATGTAGGGACATAGAAGAAGACAAATTTCCTGTCATAACACTACCAGGTTACTGTATTATTGAAGATTAGCTAGGTAGAACAAGTATGCTTGGTGGAGGCATAAATTCACTCACTTTAGTTGCTTCATGAGAAATTAAACTTTTTCCCTCCATAATGAATAGGGAAGGACCACCGTATCGACTCATAAGCATCATCATATCAGTCGGTCCAATAATTCGAAGCCAAATTTCTACCACAAAAATGCAGAAGTATATGAGTCTGATCATTTGAACCACAACTACTGACTTAACCGAGGATTTCATTGTCAATATCGTTGTCGCTTTTGTGTCATCTGGGTTGTGTCCAAACAAATCATGTGCAAGAATTGCTCAAGCAATCTATGAGGATTCTAGAGAACATAAATATCTACTCACCCACACAAAATAAATTGACGTGTCCGAAGTGGTTATATGATCCTTGAGCTACTAATCCATCCATTGCCTTGAGATTTTGAATTTTATACGCATTGCCAGATTCTTCCATACATGGCTGAAAAATTGGTCCATCTAGAGTACAAAAAACTTGCATGGGCCATTAATGGGTTTTCCACTGGAAGGGACGCGGTAAAGGAGGGTATGTGCCAAAGGATTCAAAAGACTGACACTGTGTTTGGTTTAAGAATTTTGATGAAAAAAAAAAGAAAAAAAAAACTATGTTTTGGCGCCAGGATTTTGGTGAGAAAAAGAAAAAAAAAATGTCAAGGAAATTTTTTTTTTGTCTGTTTGGTTAGTGAGGAAATTATTAAGGAAACGGAAAACCGAGGAAAAATATAGTTTAGTTGAAAAAAAATAATCTTGCTCATAAAATGATGAGGAAAATGAAAGAAAAGCTTGCGTCGGTCTCTCTTCTTGTCCAATAAATTATGAATTTTCTTCTCTTTATTTCTTTCATCAATGTTTTATTTTTTAATAACCAGACAAGCTTATAATTTCATAAGCATTTTCTTTTCTTTTACTTATCAAAACCCTTGTGAAAGAAATTTAACAAGCATTGTGGATTATATCCCTAGTTTCAAAATAGTATTTTATGTCCTATTCTATATCTTTAAATACATATCAGGTGTATTAAATATTTTCTTATAATAATAATTAATAATAAATATAATACACATAATATGTATTTAAAGGCGTGAAATAAGAAATGAAACATTATTTTGAGAGAGAGAATCTAGTCTGCACACATTGCTGCTTGACATATGCACGCAACTCAAGTATCATTACTTTTTTAATATTTTCATCAGTTCATCCCTTTTTTTATTTCTAAATATGCCCTTGGAAAAGATGGTTTGGACTGCACGCTTATACTGTTGGGATCCCATATTGGGATATGTGCTTCATCTCATAGGTTATTTCTCGGATGCATGCCAAGTTCGCTCATTCACGATCAAATGTTCTTAAAAAAAATATTTAATATACTTGACATGTAAGGAAGAAGCATTAACACATTGAACATAAATACAGAACTGCAAAATACCCAAAAGTTTCAAGTTTTCACAACGACGCAATGACTAAGATCCATTAACAAGTTATAAAAAAGGATATGTACAAAGTGACAAGCATCCTAAATTAAAGTGCATTAACAGTATAATAAACGAAGACAAAATTGAAAAGACAGCCTAAACAGTTATTACAGATATCATTTATTTAGAGCATAATCCAAGGTGGTGCCATCAGTTATGAAAGTGAGCTTAAGGAAACACACCGTGTTTTTCTTGACTCGGAGGAGGAGAAGGTTTGGGAATGTAAGGCATCAGAGGAGTACCGTGCTGGATGGGACCTGGTCTTATGGAAGCCGTCGAACTTGGAACCGGATCAATAGGGCGGTAATCTTCCAAATTCACTGTGCCTCCATTGTCTTCAGCTTTGATAGGAGGATCGATGTTGCCCTGTAAATAGGGATATAAACAACGAAGCATATTGCTTCCACATCACAATAGTTCACCAAAGATGACTGTAAGTTAAGAACTACGACTCCGACGCCTAACATCATATTCGAATATCTAAAGATCTTATCTGGAGTGTACCTTAAGCTTCCGCGTTTTTACGGTCAGTGTCATAGCATTCTTGCCGCTTGCTGAAGCCATACCTGCAACGATAGAATAAATATGTTTTGGATCAATGTATGGCAAAAGAATTATAAAATGTGGAACTGATCGAGTAGTGGAGCCAATACACCGGTTAATTTTCAGCGTTTAAAGAACTATATACGAGCTCTCTCAATTCTTAACTTCAATCATCTCAACTAGATAAGACTACTCTCAAAACATCATTTTAGATGGCAGAATATAGCCAACTCAGCGCATAAAATTTGACCCTAGTTGAGATTAATCCCATGATAATCTGCAGAACACTACAGAAAAGGGTTCATCCGAAATATGCAGTAAGCAAAAACTCATCTTCGATTCTTGATCAACTTGATCTATTAAATATACCATCAGAAACACTAAAATTTCAAAATACAGTATCTCAAGATTGGCAAATAAGAAGCAAAACATAACGGGATTTCGATAAATCTGATTGCAATGTAGGCATAGTAAAACTAACGCACGGCAAGTCCTCAATCAAGTAGTTTGCCCCAGTTTTAGCACCGTTGTTGATTATTGAAATGCAGAGAAATAACGAGACTGCGATTCACCAAAGTATCACCAAAGTATATGCAGCAACATAACAAAGTAGCATTTTCATGTGAGATGAATTAACACAGACATACATACGCAAACTTGAACTACTCGAACTGGTTTCAGTTATGAAATAATATTCAGCTCAAACAGAGTTATTTAATTAAATTTCCAAGCAAAATCTACTGAAACCCTCACCAAGAAGCAAACATATTGCAGAAACTTAAACTGAGTTCAGACTAGGTTGAATCAACTCTATTTTGGGTTCAAAGAGAAACTATTATGCAAGCCCTTCAGATATTTCAACATATTATGCATAATTTTGAAGTTATTATCTACCAAGAAATCTCACACACAGAGATGAACCAAGTAGGAGGTTAGTCAGTGACTCAAAGGTAATCTTCCCCATCAACTGAAACTATTTCTCAAGAACTCAAATTTTTTTCTCAATTTTTCCATTTTTCACAACTTTTATGAAATCTTTCATGTCCCCTAACCTACAGTCTTGGTTCCATCCTAGCTTATGCGACAACATTGTCATTTTTCTCCTAGAAACTAAATCACGTAACTAAAAAATGGCATTTTCTCTGCATAAAATGGGACAAAAAGGAGTATAAGAATTTACCAGGATTTGAGGTTGTACCCGCATTGCTGGAAAAACCAAGGTACACAAAAGAAACTGTCCCAATCAACAAGAACAAGAACAAGAATCCAAAAGGACTAAAACTCTTCATTTGTTACCAAAAAGACAACCTTTCCTCCCCAAAAAACTTCACTTTTTCTCCTCAAAATCCTCCTGTCCCCCAACAAACTTATGAACCCACAAGTATATTACTGCCAAAAGGGAGATAAACAAAAATGCAATGAACCAAATTAGCCCTTCTAAATAACAAAATCACACTTCGCTCAAAATAGAAAATAACAGAATCAACCCATTCAGAAGAGTCTAGTTCGGCCTTCGTCACCTTCCTTAGATTTTGAAACTCAACAGTCCACCAGCAAATCCGCGGAGATAACGAGAAAAAATGTCTTGATGCAGAGCAATAAATCAAAACAATGATCAACGCATAGATCTTTGAGAAAGAAAAACTACATTTTGTGGGAGTGTGTAATGATGGAAGCCCATGTGGGATTAATTTTCATGGCCATTCCTGCTCTTGCCCTGGTCCCCTGGATCAGTTGGGAACAGTAAAAGGAGAATAAATGCAAGTTTTGTTGTTTTGTTGCAGAAAAGGGAATGAATGAATTAATTAATGGAAAAGAAATAAATGGTTGAGGTGCTGTGGAATGCGAGCCTTACTGCAGGGTTCAGGATTGTCCTCTACCCTACGCCATACCCAAAAAACCATAGCAGCTCTTTTTTCTATTATATATACATACGACTGTATAATTACCAGGTAACATGTTTGCTTGAAATTGAAGGTGCCCCAAAATACGAATGAGTTTATGCCCCTTGCAGTACTTCAGCTTCTGCGTATATATATGTTTTTCACCTTTTCTGTTGCCTTTTTTCTCCAGATTTTATGGGATTAGTGTTCGACAAAGAGACTGTTAATTTGAACTTACTTTTCATTGCGGTCATGAATTTTTAAATGTATTTTCCGTAAAATAAAATTTTTGTTGTAACCCCTTAAAAATAAAACTGTAAATTTTTAGAAATGATTACAGCATTTAAATATTAATAATAATAATCATAAAAAGAAAATCTTTAAGAACTTACTATACAAATAATAATAATACCCAAATTCGTCACTTTACATGAAAGACTCATCTACATTATGGTATTGTCCAGTCCATATCAATGATGGAAAATTTTATTCTAAAAAAGTACATCGAAAAATGAGAAAAGAGAAATGACTTATAAACTATATCAAGGCGCTCAACTCTTTTAATACGGAACAAACTTAATATCGTTATAAGCACTTCAATCAAGGGGCTTGGGAAGGAGACATATGGCCTTGGATTCCCCCATATAACACCATTTGATAATGCCTGAATTCGTTGTCTCATATAAAAGATTCATCTGCGTATTGTTTCGTCAATACTCATAATGAAAATTTTGTTCTAAAAAGACATCTCAAATGGTGAAAAAATGGAGATAGCTTGTAAGCATTCCATGAGAATTTTTTGGTACTAAAAAGGTGTTTCTTTTGATAATTGAGGACACATTATCAACAATCTAAGTGCCTTCTTTGTATGGTAGAATAATATGTGTTATCTGTGTAGAATAATTATATGTATTATCAACTAGCGAAGAAGAAGAAGAATTGTAGTAGAATAATACGTGTTATCTGCTTAGAAAAATTATACGTATTATCAACTCCTAAGTAAAATCACCGCTCATGGTAAACCACACTTCTAGTGGCCAATCAAAAGAAGAAGAAGAAAGTGTAGTAGAATAATATGTATTATCCGCGTAGAATAATTATATGTATTATCAACTACTAAGTAAAATCACTACTCATGGTAAACCACACTTCTAGTGGCCAATCAGAAGAAGAAGAAGAAGAAGAAGAAACACAAGTCTTCATGATATATCTTAATCTTATAAAAGGAATCGTTATCTAAGTTAAATTATAGAAAATACTTTTGTGAATAAGTTAAATCTCATGAATATTGAAGCAACTACCCCTATGAGAAAATTGAAGTACTCAAATATACTCGTAGTGTTCAATGGCCAGGTCCCCCTAGCAAACAGGCTACCCGCTACAGAGTTCTGGGCACTTGAGATCCCGCCACCGAGCAAGCTTCATTAGTGATCCGCCACCAGATCAGCCCAGTCAAAAAGCCTTTTCTATAAAATATTAATTATAAGTTAAAAGACCTTCGCCTTTTGAAATATTGTTTATATATAATAATAGAAAATTAAGTAATAATTTTTAAATATTAAAGTGAAACAACAATTCTTTTTATGGACATCGATTTGTGTTCAAGATTGATCTTTCGGACAATAAATGAGTCCTCTATTTGTTTAGATGATCCTAATCAATTAGGACCTAATTAAGAACAAAGAAAGGCATTAGACAGATATCTATCATTTAGATATATTGTCGTTAGGAAATTATCATATAATTATCCTACTTCACTTTTGCATGGAATAGAAATTCCCTGAGGGTCCTTAGCTTAGGTCCAAATAAGCCACTCAAGTTGGGCACTGGTTAATCTCGAATAAGTCGCAAAGAATAGAGAGAATTTGGTGAATTTTCGACAGTGCATAACTTTTAATATGTGACATATTGATTGCCACTTATCAAATTCGTACAGGTTGTGCCGGATGGTGTGGTGTGGTGATGGCCCTAGGAACATAGCCCGGATATTAGTTCAGTTCCATTTGACCCGACCCACAATGTATCAAGTCAATCCACTTGAGTTAGCAACTTAGCCCAATGTAATTATTCTTAAAATAATTTATTGAATATTTATGTCATGTACAATACGAATAAAGGAATTTATTTTATATAATACAGATTAAGGAATTTATTTTATAGAAATAATCAATTATAAAAAATAATTTTTCTTGAACCAAAATTAATGGTTTGTTTATGTTGACAGAAAACAGTATTTCAAGTGCCAATTCCCCATAAAAGCCAATTAGTGCAAATAAGCACAAACATAAACCCATGCTCAAAGTCATCCAGAGAACATTCGTCTCGGAATTGTGTATAGATATATTAATAGATTTTTGAATTACTATGTTAAATTTGCTGTCACCACCTCATAGCTTGTGAGTTGTCACGCGTCGGCGCATGCTGAAAATAAGTAATGGTGAATTCTTAGCTCTTTGCAATATGAGTTTGATGAAAATTCTTTTTTTAGTGTTCGAAAACTCTATTTCTACTATAAGTTTAAAAAAATTAATCTCCAATAATTTATAAATTTATAAGCATCTTTGGAACTTCTCATCAGATACTGTAAGCTATTTTTAATAAAGTAGGTGATTATGATTCCAAACACTATCTTACAATCTTACAATTGATTGAGATCACACAAGGACATAAGAAAATAAATAAATAAATATATAAAACGAAACAAAATGAAACAAAATAAAACAAAAACAAAAAGTGAGGAATAATTGGGGAAAGATTTTTGGATTGACTTATTTTGTCGGAATTAATATTTAATATTTCTACGTAATCGAAAACATAATAATAGAAAGCTATTATTTATTTTCAAAAGTATACATTAATATTTTCCCCATAAATAATGATTAACCTTGTCGATTATCATAAAAGTACGAAGCACGAAATATTACTAGGCGGAGCATCAATAACAACTCCCAACGTATAAATAGGGAAAATTGTATTTTTCGTCTCATAAGTATATCACCGTTTTCGGTCATTAAGTTCTGAAGCTTTGTCCGGTAACTTACATCAGTTTTACAATTTTTTGTCCGCTACAATTAATGAATTAGTGTATTAGTTTCACCAAAAAATTGCAATCTACAGATTAAGCATACAATATGAGAGCCACTACAACATACGCTCGCTCCAATGGGGAAACAACAAAACTATGTTGTATGATTGAGAGCAAACAACATTAGTTAATAATAATCAGATCTCCAAAAACATGCGACTAATGATTATCAATCATAAGACACATATATATGTAGTTCAAGTTAAGATTAAAAAAGGAGGAGATTAATTAGTTTAATTAATCAACCGCCGCGGCAAAGCAAAGGTGTGTGTTTTGCCCACTGAACAAAGTCCCAAAAAGGCCTCTTTTTGCTTCTTGTGAGGTCCGACTCGTTTCTCTTCAACATGTCCCATAATATGTGAACATCCTCGTATTCGCATGTCCGAATTTCTTGCCGTAGCTTTACATGTCCTGCAGAATATACATATATATGTTCAAGTTCAATGTCTGGTAATTATTATTGGAAATAAAATTTGAACCTAACTCAATCCCAAAAACTAGTTTTCGATATGGGATTCTAATATTTATGATCGTTGGATGGCCTCTTTGGTCAAATGAAATGATCTTTAAAGGACAGTTTAATTCAAGAGTAGAATTTCATAATATATACATAACAATTAGACTCTTCCTTATGTACAAATGGAATCAAATAAATGTAAGCTCATATTTTGAAGTTTTTCTTTAAAAAAAAAAAAAGGAAAAAGGCTCGTTTTTAATTAATAAATGACTATCTTGTTAATGTACCGGTCATGTTACAAAGTTTTCAAAAAATATAACAAATAAATCCAATGTCAAAAGGTCAAAGAATATAATTGAAAGTTCAATCAAATTTTCCACGCATCTATCATTTCCCATTTGTTGAAACTACCACAAGGGAGGATCCGGTAAATCCCCTAACGATATATATATATATATATAACTTGGAACGTTATTGAATTTAAGTCAAACCTCATGAAACGTTGAGATAATTATCCCTAAAAACCTGAAAAAAATGAAAGTTGTGCAACATAATACATCCTATTTCTTGAAGGAAAATAAAAAAGAAAAAAGAAAAATATAAGGGCAAAAAGCAACCAATCAAATCCAAAATAAGAACCGAGGAAAACTCAAAATTTTGGGAAATTAGTGGAAAACAAATATTAGATTTTTTTATTAAAAACACACACATACACATGCTATTACTAACCAGTTTTACGAAGATGGAGCTTCTTAGAGACTTTGGACCAGACTTTCCTCAAAGGAACAATCACTTTGTCCCAGCACTCCGTTTTCATCTTTTATTAATCTTCGGATTTGAATCCTCCCAATTTAATCAATCCAATGATTCAAATAAAACAAAGATAAATCACGGGATTGATTACTCACAATTCCCTGATTAACAAAAACACAGAAAAACAAAATAAACAAATTACAATTCCATAAAATATCAATAAAACTAGAAGACAACAACAAAGGGAAGATTAAAAAAAAAAAAAAGAAAAGAAAAGTATTCACAGATTACCCAGGAAATCTCACACACAGACACACACCCACACACCCACGCGTGTCTGTGTGTGAATGCTATGCGTATGAGTCGTATGACCTGATCGAACAGGCGAAGAGATATTTTCAGGTCGATATGAGACCAAATAAAATATGAAAATATTGGTTTTCTTTTTTTGTTGAAAAAAGAAAAAGAATAATGCTTCTTTCCTTTTCCTTTTTGGCAGAGATAATAATAAATAGTGGAGAGGAGAAGGAAAAGGGGAAGAAGGATTTGTGTTACTAAATAATGAACAGTTTGGAAAACTGTTGATAAGCTTTAACTAATAACTACCGCTTATTGATTTCCACCGATGATGTAAGAATGCGACACGTGTCGGGTTACGATTGAATACGACGCTGTCTTTGTCAAAGTTTCAACGGGATGGAGAGATTCTTGGTCGAGGTGTTCACGTTTTGGTGGATACGGGCGGGATCTTTGGTTGGATGGGCCCTACCTGTGATTTTATGATATTTCAGATATAAATCGGTTTAAATCGATTTTGAATTTATTATAAAAAAATGAACATATTAAAAAAAAAAGATCATATTAAACTATTAAGGGCAACTTATTAATGGCATATACAAGTAAGTGTGAAAGCAACTCCCCTTTGTGTAATTTAATAAGTACATTGATTCTCAATGGTTATGGTTTAGGAACACAATGTTGCGATTTGAATTTAATTTAATTTAAGTATTTTCTTTCTTTTTTTTTTTAAGGAATGGTTCGTTAATTTATTAAACCAATAAACTACATTAAAAAGTATTATTAAGTAAAAGAATTAATTGAAGAAATTGATAGTGTCATACTCTGATCCAACAATTATTTACTTTTGATAATTGTTTTAGGATCTGTTTCTTTTCTTTTCTTTTCTTTTTTGTTTTTCCTTTTTCCTACTATGAGAAAGCTCTCTACAACTCTTCTCCATCCTTTGCGGATTTCATTTCTGTCGGCCGTCTTCACCAGCATTTTTCTTTTCGTTTTTTTCCCCCATCTTTTGTAGATCCATTTTTCCATCTTTCCAACTCTTTTTCACCTGATTCCAACCATCTTTCATTACCATCCACCTCCATCCATTAGTTTCTTCAATTGTTTCTATTGGAAAACTCCAAGAAAATTTTTAGATCTAAAGTATGGGATATCTCTTTTGCTTTTTCAGATACTTTACTTCCATTTTCAAATCTAGAACTTCCAATGTTCCACCACTTTTGGATTGGGGCATCTTGTTTTCTCTCCTCCTTAAGGCTGTCATGTCCCTTAGTGGAGGGCATTGTGTCATCGTCTATCCTTCACTGAATGCTTAGACCCATCAAATACAATACTTGTTGTTTATTTGGTATTTTTCTGATTTTTATGTTTTCTATTACCTTATTTGCTTCCTAACTTCTTTGTTTGTCTTCTATTCTATTAGCCATTTTTGTTGTTTTATTTGTTACAAGTTGATATGTTGTGTTGCGGTTTAAATTTTATCAAACTTTTCAATATTAAAAATGAAGAAAAAACTCAATTGAAATACATTTTCCATAGTCATTTTCTTTTGAGAATGACGATGAATTATTTGTTTATTCTCTTTGAAAAACCCCTAGAAAGACTTGAAATTTCTTACGATGGCCGCGGCAATGCATACCCAACTACTCTTCTTGTTTCAATTTTTGTGTTTTTTTAGGCCTTTTATTTTGAGTCTCTAATGTATAAATCACCAAGCTTGTTGCTTAGATTTCAACTTTACATTATTTGTTGTTTAGTTTCTAATAAAATTAACTCACACACACACACAAAAAGAGTACAAAAACTAACAAAAAAACAACCTTGCTATTTGATAGAAAACATCCTGTTATCCAATATGAGTAATAATTGTTGGACAGTAAATAATAATTGAACTGATATAAGTGATCAATACTTCTGTGTGGTAGCATAATTTATTGATTTGAATCAACCTTTAAATCTATTGAAAATTTGAGATTAAATAAATAAATAACACAATCCAGGCAATCATTTATGATTTAACTAGGAAAGGATCAAGATTGATGGATTTTTGCCAATTAAATAACAAATACTTGAAACAAAGAGCGTGGTCTAAAAATTAATGCAACTTACTTGGTGATTCCCCGGTAAAAATCAACAGTAAACAATCGCCAACAAACAAAGGAGGAAAGAAAGAAAGAAAGAAAGAGAGAGGAAAAAGAACCAAAAAAGAAAAAGAAAAAAAAAAAAAGGAAAAGGAAAATGGAGAAGAAGAAGCAGGAAAATCATCCAGGGCTTAGTCAGAAACAGCTTTCTCTAAGCTTGCCATATATGTCAAATATATAGTCCACAAGTATGAGAATGAACTATTCATCAAGGGCTGCAAACGTAACACAAAAGTAAGTATATTAGTCCATTAGTCCAAAGCTCCACATGATCAGGTTATAGTTTAGAATTCAAGAAAATTGGAACTATTGACAAACTGCAACATCACGATGATAAATGAAAAGAGTGTTTAAAGCTTAAGTCCCCCTGATTTTTACATCATATAATCAAGTTTTGTTTTAGAGAGGTTTTGTTTTAGAGAACGAGACGTAAAAGTACCTGCAGATGAACGGGGATGACTTTGTATGTCAAGAAGTCACACAGCGGCCAGTACATAAGACCACTTAGCAAAGTCGGAATCAGGTCTCTTTTCAATCTGGCAGCAATCTCACTACCACTTTCCCCTGAACTTGCCAAAAGGACAATATCTCAAAGAGGTTGAATCAAAAATCATATGCACTTTGCCAAAAGGCAAGTGGATGCGGAAAGAAAAATGTAAAGCACATTAAAATTCTAGAGAATTTGGGCTATCGATATAACACAGGACAAGACTTTTTCTAACCGTTTCTTCCTGATCCCTCATTTTCGATTCTCTTAGAGACAATTATGATTGTGAGTTTAGTGAAAAACATTCGACTATTGTATATTTTCTGTAGAATATTAATGATTTTTTCAGTCACCCTATTCATGAAGCACGAAAACTCCAGTGTTAAGGCTATATACAACGATTCGTGTGGTCTTTCCATGATTATGCAAAATTATATGCTCAACAATTTACTCACATCAACGAATATGTGCATTGTTATATAAGTAAACAAAAAAACTGTGCAAGATTTATCACAGGCGTATAGAAATTTAAGTCTATCATTAGTAGTTCATTGCTTTATCAATTCACCTCAAACAAACGCTTGCCGAGATTACATTAGGACATAAAAATGAATGGAAAAAATGGTACCATACGAACTGCAGCCAAAGCACTTTGTTACAGCATTCAGCAAAGAATACAATTATAATATAGAATAGACAAGAAATCATGGAGGTAGATATCAGGACTAAGATGATGCTGAAATCTAGTTTTCCAGTTTGAAGCACAGAAAAAGCAACATACCTTGTAGAGCAGCATTGAAAGAGAAGAAAACACCATTAATCATAGGGGCATAAGCAAGCTGTCCGATCCCTAGTTTCTTGAATGTAGTTATCACATCTCGCCTTGGTAATACTCTTGCTACGAAATTAAACCACAAATGCTGCGCGGGACCTAAAATAATCAGCCCAAACGCAGCCATCCTCAATGTCCTTTTTGAATCCCATGTATCGTGTGGCTCCATTGTAAGTAGCTGACAAATTTATAAAAACGAATGATTAAAAAATGAAAATGATGTACATAGCACTAACTCCAATTCACGTACACTCAATTTTTCCTTTTTTTTTCCCCAAAAGTAATGTTTTGATCATCAGCGATATGTTAGGATTTCAATAAGGTTATACCAAATAAGTCTTAGACTTGAGTGGTTTTGGGCCTTGTTAAAGTGTAATCAGGAATCTGCGAATCTCTTGTATATATCTTATATGTTAAGGAGAATTAGGGGTGTTTCCAATAGCTTCAGAAAGGCACTTTTTAACTTTTAGCTTAAATTAAGTTATTTTTTAGTATTTGAAAACACTATTTTTGCTTCTGATTCCCTAACATTAAGCAGAAAAAAAATAAAATAAAAATAAAAGCAGCCTGCACCCAACTTCTCGCTTTTCTTGATGCTTTTAACTTTTATTTCCAAACGGTCTCAACTTTCTTTAAAACTTTTTCTACTAGCTTTTCACTTCTCCAAAAACGAGAAGCTCACCCCCTTATCTATCACTATCACTAGATATACAATGTCTTTCTTTTCCTTCTTGCATAATATTAGAGCAACAATTAGAATCCATTTTTAGACATGTACTAAGGCATATTCTCTCCTCTTCCATAATACCATGTTACCTCTTCTTGAAACAAACAACAAATTGCAATAGTAGAAACTGGCAAACATACCAAAACTTCCTATTAGAACGAACCTTTCAATAAACTGAGCTTCAACAATATTACAGAATCTAGTTAGTAGGATTCTACTAAAAAAAGACACATAATATCTAAATAACCAAACAGATTCAACACATCTAAGATGGCAAAGATCCGTAACAAGACAAACTACCACGCAGCATCAATAACCCCCGATACAGTTACTAATACGAATTATAGAACAATCTGTCAATCAAAACCAAATTACCTGTGAGGTAATGTCAGCTGCCCCATAAATAATAGCAGAAGACACGCTTTTCGTCAAAATTGGGCGCGATTCCAGCATGCCCAAATACCATCGCAATAGTCCCATATTAGAATTCGCCGATGCCGATGAATAAAACCTGCAGAAAAATGCAAAGTAAGAGGCAAAATGAGAAGGGGATTCAGAAATTCCGCTTTTTCTCGTTAATCGCCGTTGGTGACGCCAAAAAGGGCTGTATGCTCGGCATTGTTGATTGTACAGAGCAAAGCAATGGCGACGTGGGAGCTGAGCAATGGCGGCGGTCTTGGTGAAATAGGTTATGAGATGAAATTTCATCTTCTTTCTTTTTTGCCCTCAGTTTTGTTCACTGTATCAAAAATTTAGAAGGGTCCCTAGATTTTTCTTTTTCCTTTCGAAAAGAATTCAAACGTTTCCGAGATACTTGGAAAATATGATATGAGCAGGAATATGAAATTAAATATTAAGGGATAATTAAGCGAACGTTCCTAATACTTATCCTAATTAGTTTTTTATATAGATATTCCTTATAGTTGATAAATTACAATAACATTCTCAATCATTTGTTCTGCTGAAAAAAAATTTGAATAGAAGTAGAATTACTATAAGATATCGTGAAAATCTACATATTAATCGAATTATTTTGAGTTGACCCTGATTATCTAATCATAGAAAGGGTTATTATAACTTCCAAGCCAAAGTGTTTCATAATTAAACAAAATACGTAATGCTATTGATATGGTTATCTCAACGTTTTTTGATAGGGGTTACATGGATGGATAGAATTTTATTATAACCTCATGTAGTTTCTTTTGATATCCTGCATTTAGTTGCGGACAGGCCCGCTACAAGAGTTTTATCCGATATTATTTCTTCTATTATTAATCTCCTCTTCGCATAATTAGTATGAGATATTGAAATTTTAGCAATGTCCCTAATTAGAGCAATTTCTAGAGGAAATAATATACTTTAAAAAGGGGTATTTACTAAAAGTTACAAATTAATAAAGACTATCAAATATATAAGGGCAAATATCAATAATGGTCCTTAAAGTTTTCATTTTTTGTCACTTTAGCCCCTCATATTTTATTTTTAAGTTTAACGTCCCTAAACTAATAAATTTGTACCACTTTAGTTATTTGATCAACTTTTCGCCACTTTTTGCTGTAAAAAGAACTTACGTCAGCATCACCCAATAGAAAAATTATCATTTAAATAAGGAATAAATAAAAGAGAAAATATATAAATAAGAGACCCTAAAAATCACCAATATCTTTTGTATCCATATAAGCATCAACTTTATAAATAACGTTCTTCTTTATTATTATTTGTCAGATTTCTTGTTTAAAATAACAATTATGCTCATTTTAAATGGCGAGTAACTTTGACGTGAGCTCTTTTTGGGCAAAAATTGGCTAAAAGTTGACCAAATGACTAAAGTGACAGAAATTTACTAGTTTAAGGACCTTAATGTTAAAAATAAAAGATAAGGGACTAAAGCAAGAAAAAATAAAAACATGAGGGGCCATTGGTGATATTTATCCAATATATAATTAGACATATGAATATACTATTTCAATGTTATTCAAATTCTTCGTCATGCTTGCCAATCTTAAAACTAATTTATATATTTTTACAATTTAGTAGGGCTTCAAATTAATATGACAAATACAATGCATCATACCAAAGAGCCCGTTAATATTTTTATTTTATATAAATTATAAGTTACTTATTGTCTTGTAGGAGTTTTGAGATATTCAAACTTCTTTCACCGTAAAGAGTCATCATAAATGATTGATTTTGTGGATTAGTGATTTTTCTAGAAATACGATTTAATCATTACTGCACTATTTGTTTAAAACAATATACGTGAAAATATACATAAAATTATGAAAATTAATATCTAAAATGTCATTTTGTTCACAAAATCAGCACCATTTTAACATAATAGATAGATGCATGCTTTTGCCTTAAAATGTTTTAGCATAAATCATAAGCCATTTATCTTCTGAAACGTTATTTTCAGTACTTCATTTTCTAAGTTCAGTACATTTAAACTTTTTTATCCCTTTTATAATAATTTTTTACTCCTAAAAATTTCTCTCTCTACAAACCCAAAAATTGCTTTCAATTCTCACTATCCTACTTATCCAATTACATTAATTTTACTTCAATTTAAACACATAATTCCATTTTAATCTAAAAAGAATGTTAAACATAATAACTAATTAACATTAAAGATATTAATAAGCGATTAACATGATATTAATAACTAATCATTAATATTAAATGTTAATTAATTAAAATAAAGATTAGTAATTAATTATAATCATCAAATAAAAAAATAAAAAAAAGGAAAAGACATGATAGTTTGGCCAGAAAAAAGAAAAAAAAAAAGAAAAAAAAATGGAAAAATGAAAACCAACTGGGCTTGCCATTCGCCAACCATTACGAGCACCCATTTAACAAATATATATATAACAGCTCGGCCAGTTGAATGCACCTCGGCGGCGCCGGCCAAGGTGCAATAGTGGAGCTTGGCTGGTGTGGCCGAGCTCCAAATAAAAAAATAAAAAAAAACATAAGCTCGGCCAGACTGCCCGAGCTTTAATGGTGTACCTCGGCAACACCTGCCGAGGTGCAATAGAAAAGCTCGGCAACTCTGGCCAAGCTTTAATGGTGTGCCTCGGTGGATGCCGCCGAGGTGCAATAGAAAAGTTCAGCCGACGTGGCCAAGTTCCAAGTTTCTCCATATTTTTAAAAGAAGAAAAACACAAAAAGTTTAAATGTTTTCCTGATCTCAATCTACTTGAATTTCTTCATCGATAAAATCATTTTAATTTTCGTACTTTGATTGACTTATGTTAAAATTTGATTATGTGTTAGTAAAAGAATATGTTTAGGAGAAAAATAGTTAAAAATAATAGAGAAAAATTTTTTGGGAGAGAATAACTAATATGAATAGGATAAAAAAGTCCCAGTGTACTGAACTTAGAGAATAGGATACTGGAAATAGCACCTCCATCTTCTGATTTTATTTACTAAAATTAGTTAATTTTTAAACCAAAACATGGATTCTAGTCCAATAGCTGAAATGGAAAACCAGGTCTGGGAGCTTAAGGTTGACTTTGCCGTGAGTTTGAATTTAGAAATGACAGAAAAATTTCTATTTTTGGGTCCCAAAATTCAAGGAATTTTTTCCCTACAGGGATGGGGAAAAAACTTCTTCGGAGATCAGTTCCGGAACAAGAATGGGGATCATACCCGCCCCCCTGGAGCTGAAGGCTTGACCTTGCTATGAGTCTGAATTTAGGAATAACAGAAAAATTTCTATTTTTGGATCCTCAAATTCGGAGAATTTTTTCCCTATAAGGATGGGGAAAAACTTCCCCTGAGATCAGTTCGGGAACGAGAATGGGGATCATATCCGCCCCCCGGGTCCCCATCCCCATAGAAAAATGTTACATATATATTTATATATAATTATTTTATATATTTTTTATTTGTTACACTTAAAATTATATTATAATGATAATAAAACATATGTACCGAAAAAAAAAAGACAATAAAACAGTACAACTTAGAAAACAAAACAAACAAATAAAAAAATAAATAATAAATAAATAAATAAAAAGGAAAAGCTAAAGGGGGCAAAGCAGTAGCACTAATTGCGAACGCTAAAGCATCAGGGGCAGAGTTTAGAGGCTCGGCTTCGTCAAGAAAAAAAGACGGAAAAAGAGAAGGAGAAGAAGAAGAGAACAAGAGAACAAGAGTTTAGAGGCTTGGCCACTGCTAAAGCATTGCATTATTATTCTTCTTTCTAATAATCTTAAACCCTAGAATCTAAATCGATTCCTAACTTCCCTGTGGCCACCGCTGCTCGACGCTGCTAGACGGCCCTCTGCAGCTTATTGAAGTTTGCTATCAATCGTTTCGATGCTTTGGAGGTAGCGCCGATTTCGTCGCCTGTTTCGTCCAATTTCAAATTTATGCATAGTAGCAAGATTTAAGATTATTCAAAGGTACAACATCGATGGTATTAACTAATGATGGTTGATTAAAGTGTTCTCAATGTTTTTGTATTCAACTTGTATCAGAGTAGCAAGATTTAATGTTTTTGTATTCAATTTGTATCAGAGTAGCAAGATTTAATGTTTTTGTATTCAATTTAAGATTTTGTTTTGTAGAAAGATTAAGGAATTTTCATATTCCTAACTATGAAAGGTGAAGAACCATTTTTTTTCCTTTCGTTTTTTCAAATTTCTGGTTGAATTTCGGTTTATAAGTTTTGTTACTGCTTCTTTGATTTTTTTGGTAACTTTGTTTAGTTTGTTAGTGAAGTATTTTCTGGAATTTTGTGATCCTGCAGTAGTTTTCATACGGAAGAATCTGTGCTTAATCCCACGTGTTATATGAAAAATTTTCTGAAAAATTTATCCTTAATGCTACTTGTTTTATGCCAGATCTTTTGCTATGGTGGTTCCCCGTGGGGAGTATAAACATTTCAGAAAAAAACAACCTTAAATTTAGCTAGTTCTTTTGTTCCTTGCTAATTCAGTCTATTGATTCTGTTTATCCTTCGTCTTTTCTTCCCTCTCGCATCTCTTTCTCGTCGATCACTAATGGGGATTCAGACTCACGATTTACTGCAGTAATCAAAATACTAGGAGCATATTCTCATGGATCCTATCATGAAATTCCTTGAAGAAGATGAGGTGCCCCCTTCCCTCCTCTCAAAATGCATTCTTTATTAGTACATGCTCTATGAATTAGAGATGTTTTTGGAGCTGTGCAAGAATGAGGATTTTCTTTTTATTGTTTTTTCTTTTCCTTTTCCCTTTTAATACGGCAACGTAATGGTTTTGCAGGATGAAACAATGCATTCTGGGGCTGACGTTGACGCTTTCACTGCTGAATTAAACAGAGATATTGAGGGCAATGCTTCCACATCGCAGCAAGCCCCTGATTCTGAAGGCGGTAATAATTTATTTTTATTGATTAATTCAAGTTATTTAATTTGGTTTCTTGGGTTTAAATTGTGGATGGAAATTCTGGGTCGTCTTTTTTTTTTTTTTAAAAAAAAAAATAGTTTTATTATGTCTTGGCATCTTAGATTTTGTTGAAGTTTGCTCTTTAGCTGCTAACATAAATCTTTATTGAAGATTCAATATCCTTTAGAGAAAAGAAATTTTGTTGACATGGATTTGGTGGAATTTGCTTTGTTTTGGTGAGATTAGGAGAGTGGAAATTTAGGGTATTTACTGAGAGGGTGAAGTAATTGCCCTAGCCTGAGACCCTAATGATATGGCATCCATCTTTGGTTAAGTTGTGCTGTGATCTATGACCTGTTCAGTTCTGCGAAGCAAAAGGGAGTAGGAATTCGTAGTCTGAAGTTGTTGGAGAGAGCGAAAATCTTGAATGACTTTACGAGAATCGAAGTGTAATTGATACTGTTTCCAAATTCAAGATATCAATTCTTGTCTAATTATTGCAAGGACTCGAACCTAGTGGCAGTGCTAGTATCATGTTTTCTGAAGCTGCCTTTGATCTCAGCCTTTCTCCATTAAGATTTCTTTACACAGTCGAAAGAGTAGATTTTCACCTGACTTGAAAATCTTGTTCAAGTTCTGATTACCTTAGGATGTCAAAATGGATAGTGATGTAATAGTATGAGTAATATTAGTGAATCTACCTTGATGCATGCGCCTAATGGGTAAATATCTATCAAATCTATATCTCTTGTGACAACTGATTACCTGACCACATCGGATGTTAATGATGTAAGCACAAAGAGACCACGTGGAAAGTTTTAAATTTATCTGCAAGTATATCGTAATTCTTATTACTCCATCTTCCGATTAATTGATGACTAACTAAAATATTATGCAAGAAAATGTGGTTGATAGTGCATTTATGAGTAACTTATGGCTTTAATTTTTCCTTCATTCCTTTTAGAGGCTTAGATTGCTTGGATGTTTTCAGAGATAATGTGGATCACTCTAACTAAATTCGTCTTGTTATTGTCTTATTTCATGAACACAGGAAACATCATGGGGCAACTATTGTTGTCATTTGTGGTCCAGTACATGCTAAATTGTCTCCTCTTTTCTTTTCTTTTTTGT
>JACFYI010003825.1:103473-116567 GCA_014898755.1 Handroanthus guayacan | reverse complement strand
TATAATCCTTTCTCCTTTTTTCATCATTATCAAAACTCGCTTTCCTGTTTGAATGAATGACAAGAAAATATTTCTTTTTGTTTACAATTAGTACACTGTAAAATGTTATATACAAACTAGTTTCATGATTTTATACTTAGCTATGAAGAGAGTATTCAGATCTGTAATTGAGGTCAATTTTTACATTCCAAACAAATATTTGATTCTTGTTTTAGTTTTTTCCAGGCTTATCTCAGGGTGGCAGTCAAACCACGAGTCAGTTTCTTCCGCAGTGGCAAACTTCCAGCCATGAGGGAATTGTTAATTTCCAGAGTGGGCAAGATTTAATGTCAACAGAGGAAAAAGCGCAGCATGTGTCTCAATCAGAGCTACATCAACATGGCTCAGATTCCGAGAATAGAAAAGAGGACCATAACCCTTTGTCTCATAACCCATCGATGGATGCTCGTCCACCGCCACAAGATGACCAGAACACTTTCCCTGCATCACAACCTATGGGTACACAAACATCAAGAGAACAACCGATCCATATCCAAGAGCCAGAACATGAACCAAATCCCGGTAGAGAATTGCAGATGCACAAATTACAAAATATTGGTAACCGTCCGCCCATGGTGATGGGGTCAAATGATCAACAGTCTTTGTCAGCAGGGAAAGGAAATCTACAAACAACGAGTATGGGAATAAACAATGAACAGGTCATGTCAACGGTGAATCAACATACTACAGGAATGGGGATGAATAGTCAACAGGCGACGACCTCTGGGATGAGTAGCCAACAGCCAGGTACTGCACTGAAATTGAACAAACAAGTGCCATTTGGCATGTTGCTTCCTATCATACAACCCCAACTTGACAAGGACAGAGCTATGCAACTTCACACTCTGTACTTCAAACTGAAGGTAGTTTTCGTTCTCTTTACTTTGTATAGGATAGGCTCTTGGAAATGTTTTACTTTAATTTCTAGGATGTCGAATTACAGTGGTATCGTGCCTTCATCCATATATATCTGTTTCCAGAAAAATGAGATCTCTAAGGAGGGTTTTGTCAGACACATGAGAAATATTGTGGGGGATCACATGTTAAAAATGGCCGTATACAAACTGCAGACTCAGGTATGTGATAAATATCATGTCATTTGATGCATTTATGGTTGACTGTGATTTCGTGGAGACATAGTTTGATTAATTCCAGAAAATGAAAATCAGCCTGCTAGGAACTCACAGCTTCAGGCCTCTGCACAACAAATTCAAGTGCCATCGAGTGGTGCAAATCTCTCTCTTAAACCTAGTCAGTTTTTCAATTGGGAACCCCCCAGATCCTCTGCTAACGAACCCCTGTTTTGTCTTTGCAGCACAAATGCCAGCTGATTCAAGCAATTCAACAAGCGATAGTAATATAGCAAAATCGGAAAGCCAAATAGATTCACAGGCAGTGCAAGCAAGCCAGATGTCAACTTCCAGTTCGGGTGCTTTAAGTCAGGAGAGGAAGCATCCCACATATCCAACACAGGGACTTAATAAGCAGCAGCATATGCACTTTTCGCAGACATCATTTCCCACATACGGAAGTGCTGGGAGTAGTTATTCGCCTTTCCCTGCAACTAATGCCACATCTTCAACATCTCTCCGACCACCATCTCATGATCCTCAGATGAGGCAGGCTCCAGCTCATCAGAACATGACTGCTAATCACATGGGGCCCACAACCCAAGCCATGATGTCTAAGTTTGACAGGCCTCATTCTCTTACTGATCCTAAGAAAATACAGATGGGCAGTCTGACTCACATGAACAGTGGCAACACAGCACTGCAACAGAATCAGGGCCAGTGGCCATCATCGGCCAGCAAGGACTCCAGAATTGGCGTCTCATCATCAATGGCTCATGTAAAGCAGGAACCAGTTGATCAGTCGAATGAACAACATAAAGCTCAGTTGTCTTCCGCACATGGGTTATCTTCCGTGTCTCCTGCAGCAAATAAGCAGGGCAGTGTGAATTTGAAGGATGAATCTTTCGAGATTCAGTCATCTAGAACTGGATTCACACCACCTGCAAGCCTTCCAACAAATTCAGTTTCCTCTTTGACGCCAAGCCCAATGGAAACCAACATTCTGGTATATGATGTCTCTCTGGTTTAACTGATGTGCTTCATTGATCGTTCGATTTTAAAATAGGTTAATGAGATCCGGTTACATGAACATGCATTAAAAACTCACAAGATGTTTTTGCTTGAGAAACAACTCTGCTGATTTAACTGTTGGATAGCTTACATTATGTAACTAATCAGCATGCAGAACCTAAGTAAACTCGCATTTGTATCTGGCCTGGTCATTGACAATTGAAGCTTCTCTGAGTATTGGAATGTCATCAAGTCTTTACTAGTATCCAAGAAATGAAGGAGAAGATAGATTATGCTCATTTTCTGTCAGCCGTTAATTAAGATGTGTTGCTAATTTTCATTTTAGACCCAGTCTGTGTTTCCGAAGTAGCTTATTAATTGAATCTAGTATATAAGGACTAAGGAGAGAGCATGTGTAATCAGCGGAGTAAATGAGAAATGTTTGGTAAGGGGAAGATTGCGTTGACAGCTTATAAAATGCTACTAGCGGAAAACTGCAGGAATTATTAGAATATCTCTAGGCCAGCTCATCAGAATTGGAAATTTGGTTCATTCCTGGGAAAAACTTGATCTGTATTTCCTGGGAAACAAGAAGGATTATTAGAATTATTATATGATGGTAATTCCTCAAGAAAGAAGGTCTTTTGTTGTTTTTGTTTAAACTGTTCTTTGCCTGAAGATTTTTTGATTATTTTCATGTGTTCTTTTTCCCCCTATAATCATTAGTTACATCGTACTTTTACCTTTTATTTCTGTCAGTCAAGTTCTCGGATGTCTTCTTTAACTTCTCCAATTGGGCCTGGAAATAATTCCAAGGCTCCCCCCAAAAAGCCTTTGGTTGGCCAAAAGAAGCCAATGGAGACACCTGGTTCTTCCCCTCCATCAAGGTGATGCCATTTATTGGTACAAATCAACGAATTTGCTTCAAGTTATTTTGATCGTATTATTTACTAGTGAATTTTTATAACATATCCCGACAGTAAGAAGCAAAAAGTGTCCGGAGCCTTTCTGGATCAAAGCATTGAACATCTCAATGATGTTACTGCAGTGAGCGGCGTTAATCTCAGGGTAATCCTTTCTCAACCAAAACGATTCATGTTCCCATTCAACTCACATCCTTGTTTTTACTTGTATTCCTTGGGACAATTCATGATTTTGCTTTTCTTATGAAATGCATAAACAGGAGGAAGAGGAACAACTCTTTTCTGGCCCCAAGGAAGACAGCCGAGTTTCAGAGGCATCTCGACGGGTTGTTCAAGAAGAAGAAGAAAGGCTGATTTTGCAGAAGATTCCACTTCAGAAGAAAGTGGTGGAAATAAGTTAATATTTTCTAAATGAACAACCTTTTATTGTCTACATTCAATCTATTTCTGGTAGCATTTTTGCATCATAAAAGTTGAAATATTTAGTGATTCATATGCTTTCTGGCAGTGGCGAAATGTGGTTTGAAGAACATGAGCAATGACGTCGAGCGATGCTTGTCCTTGGTGAGACTGATATATACTTAATTATGCTCTAAAGTGAATTTCTTGTATAGTAGTATTGTAATCGAGGAACCATGTAGCACTATAAGTGATTGTAGTGCATTTAAATGGTTTCATTAGGCAATCTATGATGCTTTTGTGAGAAGCAAAAAGCTGTTGCAGTTTATACAGATAGAACTGTGATTAACCTGTCTTACAGTGGCAGGGACTTTGAGAGTATTGTGAAATAGAGAACTGTCCTTTAATCTGTCATTTGTAACAGAAAACCTTTTTTTCGATCATGAGTTTTCCAAGAGCACTACTAAACTATTTGTTAATTGTACTTTTAGTGCGTGGAAGAGAGACTGCGTGGATTCATATGTAATGCCATCAGACTTTCAAAACAGGTTAGTTTCGCTTTACCTATGGTGCCTCTTTTTGTCTCTTTCTTGAGTGAAGTCCACTTCCTTTCTGAATAAGAATATCTTAGTTTGTATCTGCTGAAGTTTAGTTATTTCTGCAGCGAGTCGATATAGAGAAGACGAGGCATAAAACTATAGTCACCTCAGATGTTAGGCAAGAAATCACGGCAATAAACCGTAAAGCTCGTGAAGAATGGGAGAAAAAGCAGGCTGAAACTGAAAAATCACAGAAACAGAATGAAGTGAGCATCCAGTGCTTCCACTTATGTCTTTAATATTATCTAGATACTGCGTATTTTCCCAAGAAATTGTGTGAATTCTGTATTTTAAATTTATTTAAAATGCAGCCTGAGAGTGCTAATGGAGCTGATGGTGACAAGGAGAAGGATGAAAGCCGTGCAAAATCAACAAAGGTATTGAGACTAAAATTTCTTAGTTATTATATTGAATGTGTGATAAAAGGTTTTCTGAGTTCTGTCTTATTTACAGGCTAACAAGGAAGAAGATGATAAAATGCGGACAACAGCTGCAAATGTTGCAGTCCGAGCTGCTACAGGAGTGGGTGACATGCTGTCGAGGTGGCAATTAATGATTGAGGCCAAGCAGAAACAGGGAGGGTCTGATGCATCATCTGTTTCTCAACCTGCTAAAGATTCGGCACGAAAGCCTTCAGCAACTTCTACGAGAAACACAAAGGAAAATCAAGAAGCAGAAAAGCGGGATTCTTCGTCTGCTCCTGGTAAATTTTCTTTTTAAGAGTGCTAATAATTAAACACATCACCTTACAATTTATTTGTTCTTACTTCTTCCGTAGAATTTAAATATTGGAACACAATTATGCAGCTCTAAAGAAAATGTAGGGCTATGATTGGTGCATGAATCTTGGTGAAGAAAATTGATTTTTTTTTTTCACCCTTCAGATGGAAGTTCATCTTTTGTTATATGCTTTGGCAGTATGCTTTATTGTCAATATTTGTTGCATTAGACAGAGAAAACATGAGAAAATTTGACCTAGGCTAATCACAGTTGGCACAGGCGGTTTACTCTTTCGAATATGGAAACTTTTCTTTATTTGCTTCTCTTTATCTTAAAGATACTTCTATTTGTCTGTCTGTGTCCAGGATCAGTTAGAAAAGTGGGACGACATCAAGCTGTGCCACGAGTGGCTCGGAGCATCTCAGTTATGGATGTGATTGGCGTATTAGAAAGGGAGCCTCAAATGTCAAGGTCGGTGCTGCTATATCACTTGCATAACCGGGTCACTGCTGATGCTGCAACTGAATGATGCTATGGGTAAATTATACGTCATCAAAATGAAGTAGTGGTGGTAGATTCTGTATTTGTCATTCATTTCCATGTAAATCTTCCCTTACATATCAGGATAGAAGAGAAAGGTAGAAAACGAAAGTTATCTGTAAAACCGGAAGATGTTATGTCTTTTGGTCTCATTTAAGCTATTATGGAGAGTTGGTATTTTTGGGAGCCAAAGGTTCAACGTGGATGAAGTGGCAATCATGAGATAAATTGTGTCGAGGTAGAATGTTGTAATATTTTGCTTGAATTCATCCTGAAAATTTTCAACCTTGGTGAGTCTCGACTTCAATTCGAATATAAAAGTTTTCATGTTAATTCGTGTTGACATGAAAATAGAATTAGATAGCAGCTCAAATCATTTTAACTCATGACCATTTGTCTTTTCTTTCCTTATTTCACCTGGAAAAATGTCTCATTTTAGACTTTTAGTCTAATTTTCTATATATTAATTATATTCTAAATATTAAATGCACGGTATGGAATGCGCACGAATGCTAACATGGCATGAACCCAATATGTGTCAACACTCACACTGAATTTGAGAATTTGGCCACAAATGCAAATGAAAGATGAAATAAAATAAGGATATATTTCAAAAAGTATTTGAAAAGGAAATATTATTAATTTAAAAAAACCTTTAAACATAGCTGATTATCTTTTATATGTTAAATAATATATAACAAAAAAGTATCTAGATAAACGTCTTACTATATATATAAAGAAGGAATACTCTATTTAGTTATTTTAGTATATCTTTTAATAAATGGACAAAATTAATTCTATTCTAACAGGCTCTCTTTTAAATATTTCTTTTTCTAATTTTATTATTTCCTTTCTTTGTAATTTTATTCTTTTCATTTTGATTTTTCAATCATGTCATTTTATACCTAAATTTAAGTAAAAATATTTTTATAATTACAAAAACATACTTTTATTTAGAAATACACAAAAATTTAAAATCAAAGAAATTAAGATTTTTAAGTTTATAATGTATGAGTTGAGCACATCGTTGAATATGCCACACATACTAGTATAGAGAATATCCAAGCATATCAAAGGAAGATCAACTGGCAAATTTTTAGATGATTCATTCTGTTTAAATAAAACAGAACAAAATAAATGAAGCCTGCTGGTTCTGACTTAGGAATTGAAATGCCGATTAGTCATTGTCTGAAGGCAAGGTGAAGGTCTCGTAATCAATTGAGGGCATGTGAGTGTTTGGAAGATCTTTCTACGCATATTAGCCTAGAGGATGGTGTATTAATAATTTATTGATTAAATATAATCATTTTTGAAAAAAAAAAACCTTGGAAATTGAAATAAAAATAAAAAAAGGGCAATCACTAAGAATATTTCATTACCCTATAAGGGAATATATATATATATATGTATATGTATATGTATATATAGGGGTGTTCCATTTTGAAGGTAATTTGATTCTAGTTGGACCAAGTGCATACTTTGGGCCGAAGGCCATGTATCCATTAATGCCCATCTCTAATTTCTCCCGTCCTGTATCGCCAGTGCGGTTCGTACGATTTCGTCTGATTTCATAATATTAACTGACAACTGTGGCACATTCTATACGCATGCCTTTTTTTTTTTTTTATAAAATTAAAAATATTTATTTATTATATTTAATAATAAAAAAGGTCATTAATTATTTAATATTTTTACTTAAATTTATTATGTAAAATAATATAATTAAAAGATGAATTTGAAGATATTAAAATTGGAAAAAAAAATTATAATTAAGAAAAAGAATAAAATAAATATTTAAAAAAATATAAAAAAAATATTTTGTTATTATTGTTAATAACTACTTTATCATCATTTTTTATATGATAAGATTATTTTTGTAATTTAGCATGACCGAAAAAAAAAAAAAAAGGAAAAACAACTACGTCGTCTTGCTTTATATACGGTATGGATTCTGAAATTTCTCACACAGAAACCAATAGAACGTTCAAACCTGTAAAAACCCTCTCAGTCGCGGAAGCTTGTAATACGGCTAGTGTGTCCGATAGCATAGGTGGTAGGGTGTCGCTGCGCCCAGAGGTTTGTTAAGGTACATTTTTCTTCCAATTTCCATTATTCTTTTCAGTTTTGTTGTCTTGATTTTACACATACTGTGGTGCATTGTTTTACTGTGATGGGAGGGAGAATGGCCGGGCTTGGATGCATGTTCATGTGTATATATATATGTATGTATCTGTACTATATTCCATATATATGTCTATGGGGGATTTGAGATGTATTTTCTTGTCAAGACTCAGAGGATGTCGTGTTAAACTCACGTAAAGCATCTTATATGCTCCTAAATCTTGTGATATGTTTTTGTACTTTTAGGTATCAGATCTTTAAAAATATGTTGTTGAAATATTTGTATAAGATAAGAGTCATAAGACATTAAAGCTTATAAGACAATTTCGTGAGAAGCCTCTAGAGATCTTAAAAATAAGTTAATAATTGCTTGCTTCTTTTTAAAATAGCTTATGGGATCCTCACATCTTATTTTTTCTAGATTAACATTTTTGGCATCTCTTAAACATCTTATAGGATGTTTTAAATTTTTAAACAACACATAAGCTCACCCAAACACCTTCTTAATTTTGTGTGTGAATGCAGAGCTTATGGACAATTTAGAGTCTTGATGTGGCTCTTGCTAGATGCTTCAACATTTGTTGAAAAGATAGGAAAGAATAAGATTTGTGATTGTATCTGAGACTGTTTCTTCCTAGGGATGATTTTAATGGAAAATCGAGGAAACTTGTTATAACTATCTTGCAAATACAAATTTGAAACACCCTAATGTTGTTTACAAAGTACAAGCCTCATTCTCCTTGCAATCAAGCATAGTTAGAAATAATTGAACAATCCCTTTGCATTGAGTTACAAAGCAAGTTACACAGGGAAGTTGCCAATAGTTCTCTTTATATTCAACTTGTCACAGGATCTGAAGGAGAATTATGACTATTCAAGGAGGAAGAGGAGGAGCAACTGCGGCACAGATACCAACAAGCTTTGGTCATGAGCTCAGAGCCTGTCTTCGCTGTCGTCTTGTCAAGACTTATGACCAGGTTGGCCAAAGCCCTCTGATCCATCCACTTCGATTATTTTCCTTAACTTTTGTTGTTGATTAACCATGCAAATGATATAGAAAAAACATCGTTACTACTCCTATAATGTATTTATGATTATTGCAGTTTAGGGGACTATTCCTATAATGCATTTATGATCATTGCAGTTTAGGGATTCGGGGTGTGAGAACTGCCCTTTCTTTCAGATGGAGGAGGATCAAGAACGAGTTGTCGACTGCACGACCCCCAATTTCACTGGGTTGGCTTCCCTTTTTAATAGTCCTTTTCCCGGAAATAGAAATGCTTGAAATGAATAAGAAAATTGGTTCTGAAAGCTACTGCATACAATGTTTTTAGCTTCCCATGTCTGAAGTTCTGGTTGGTATTTTATTGATAGATTAATATCAGTCATGGACCCAACTCGAAGCTGGGCTGCCCGCTGGCTCCGCGTTGGTACTTGTCTACCACTTTTGTTGTTGTTATTCTTTTACTATTATGAATAAATTTGGTCCATATAATGAATGAGAACACTAGTTATCTTTAATTATTCCCCATCAGTATTTTTGACATGAAATACATTGGCTAGTTTAAATGTTCCAATTATGAATTTTATTAGGTTAGATGAATTTTATGCTCAATCCACTAGAAAATATGTTGGATAAATGTGCTTACACGATAGAGTGTTTGTTTTGATTGTTCAACTTGTGGCTTTGTTGTATTCTTTCTATGTTTGATATTGTTTAACTAACATTTATGGAACAGTGTACGTGACCTATATTGCCTTCAATAACAAGGCCTATGTGAAAACATTTAATTTCATATGTAACTGCTAACGACAAGATATTCTGAATTGTTAGCCCTTGCATTAAGTCTCCCAGAAAACAAATTCTTCAAACTACCAAAACCAATTTTGATGCCATGTCTCACAGCGAGACATCTTTTGTGCCATTCAACAACTTCTTGATGCTGCCTTCACCATGCAACCAGACGAATATCGAACAAACTGCTCACATCCCATTCTCCTTATGGGGCAAAGGTCATGTTTGTCCTATGACATTCATGATTTAGATTAACTGAAAAACCCATTCAGTTGTCTATCTTCCGTTATCTGTTCTGATACTTGAAATCATCCTCTTGCATCACGATGCTGGCCATGAGAACTATTGTAATATAGAAGAATGGTAAACTTTTTGAGATGGCTCAGACAACATAGATTTCACTGGTTTTTAGGTTGGTTGGTTGCATGTTTACTTCTTCTGGCTATGGTTGTTATGTTGTAAGTGTTGGGTAACCAAGGTGCATTGCACCGAGTTAAATACAATGATGATGCCGATAAGTCAATCGATGTGATTATAGACAAAAACTGCTAAGTTGAGCACTCATATTATGTGAACATAAGAGCTGGACGACATATCACTAAGAAGAAAAATGTAGATTTCACATTTTTCATTTGGAAGTTGGTGAAAATATGTTAGCTTTACATTTGAGTGCCTTACCAGTTCTACCTTCATTCATGATATCTCTCTGTGATTAATCCTTCTTTTAATTTGGCTGCCCAAAATTTATTCAAGTAGGCATTTTCAATGGATTTAGTGTATATCTTGTACAATTAGTTTAATAGTCTGTTTAGACTGTTACACAGTTTAGTTAGTGAAGTTAATTTCCTGTTGGTTAAACAGTAGCAACTCCTTTCTTTTGTATACCTAAAACTCCTGCATATTATATTTGCTGGCTGCAGAGAAATTAAAAAACACAGATTTCATGTGCTTCTTTCAGAATTCATTTACTCTATCCTTCCTCACTGCTCATTACCTTCTCCGCAGCTCTTCCATTTTCTTTAACTTGTTCCAGCTTATAATTCGTTGTACTTTTCTTCAATTGTACTTTTGTGTATATTGTTTGATGCACATCTTTTTACTTCTGTTATTTTATTATGATAAATCTTTCATTGTGGTGATTTCAATAGTGGGATTCTTGTGAAACTTTTCAGGAAAATTTGTTCCTGGTTGCTATACACTTGCAGTCTCTGAAGCCCTCCCTCACGATTTGCAGGTAATCTATTTTAAGTATATTTTTTTAAGTAAATTGTCTGATTCCTACTCTGATTTGTTTTTATCTCCCTATCAATTTATTAACATAAGAAGTGTTGCAATCACAAGGCCTTGTACTACTTACCCTGCGGATTTTGTATCTTGGGTTTAAGTAACTCTGTTAATTTTGTATCTGTGGTCAATCCTTTTTTTTTTTTGGGAGTATTCTTTTCCAAGATCAGTAATCAATTTCAGTCAGATCTCAGTCAGAAGCCACATTGATCAATACTTTTATTTTCTGCAGTAAATTTGTCACTCTTCTTTATTTTCAATACGAACTGGTCTGATTAATGTTTCGCAATATTGCAGAACATTTGTGAAGAAGAACACGTGCCTTATGTTCCACCGAAACGTGTTTGAGTGGCAGTGGCAGTTGAATATTTCTCTAGTCGAGCATCTCATCGCAGTTGGTATATATATGCACATACAGTTAATGGTTGAAGGAGCCTTTTGATGCTTAAGCTATCTAGAACAATTTCTATGCATACTTCAAACACTTGATTTAGGGAAATTTTTGCTCTTTAACCTTCTATTTTACCTATTGAAAGTGGAGATTGTCTAATGTGGAATGAACAAGAGATAATTACCTCTACATGCATTTGGCATAATTATCCAAACACGCTCTGAACTAGGGGTGAGCATGGGATGGGACGTCCCGGCCCGAAAAATCGGGAAAAATCCCGTCCCGGTTGAGCATCGGGACGGGATCGGGACAAAAATCATTGTCCCGATTAAAAACCAGGACGGGACCAGGACAACTGTGAAAAAATCGAGACCGTCCCGTCCCGTCCCGATTAATTTTATTTATTATTTATTTATTAGTTGTTGTTATTATTATTATTATTATTATTATTATTATTATTATATAGAAAAATATATGATATGAAAAAAGTAATTAGGTTCACTTTTTTCTTAATAAAATTAAGCTCAATTTAAACTTTAAATTAAAGCCCTTTAGCCCAATTTCATCTTTCAAATTAGAACCTAATTTCCCCTTATTATTATTATCATCATCATATTATATATATATATATATATTTATGTAATTAAGAGTTGAGACTGGCTTTATTCTAATTAAGTTCAGTAAATCATTGTTTTTAAATCACACAATGAGCTCTAATGTTGTGGAATAATAAATGTATTTTTGTTGTATGCCATGTAGGATATATTAAAAATGTAGAATTCAATATTTTGATTTCGAGTTTTAGTTTGATGACTTATTTCTTCTTCTTTTTTTTTCTCAAACCTCATAATTAATAAGTCGTGTCCCGATCACGTCCCGATTTTTTCGGAATGGGACAAAACCGGGACAAGTCAAAATCGGGACTGGGATCGGGACACATTCTTGTGTCCCGAATTAAAACCGGGACAGGACCGGGACACGCAAAATCCCAATTTGTCCCGTCCCGTGCTCACCCCTACTCTGAACTAATGCATAATTATAATTATATCTCTTTGTCCAGAGGGTTTATTTATAATGTTTCAAAATTTTCAAGGGATGTAATTGTAATTATTCATCCATTGGAGTAACCGTAGGGATGTGATAATGGTAATTATTTCAACTGCAAGGGTGGCTGAGGCAATTATCCCATTGAAAAATTGTGATGCCTAACAAAAGATGACTGTGTCTTTACTTGACTGACCAGGTTTTGATACTTCAGCAAATTTGAATTTGTTTGTGGGTTTCCTTAGAAAAATGTGGTTCTTGAGGGAGCCCTGATTAATATTTCAGAAGTGTGTGATTTTGGATTGAAATCTCAAATTTGAAGATAGAAATATCATGATAATACATTGTAGTAAATAATTATAGAGTATCCTTTCCTGCATGCCTTTGTGGCACCATTTTTGTATTGAAAAGCTATTTATAGTACAGCTTTGTCTAAGTTCAGCGCACTTAAACATTTTTTTCCTCTCATAATAACTCTTCTATTCTGAAAAAATTCTCTCTCTACTACAAATTCTCTCAATTATTATTTTCCACTTAAAACATATAATTTCACTAAAATTTAAACACATAATCACAATTTAACATTATTCAATCAGATTACGAAAGCAAAAACGATCCAGTTGATGCAAAAATTCAAATGAACTTCGATTACGAAAATGATAACACTTCAAATTTTAATTTCACTTCTCAACAAAAAATTCTCTATCTATTAAAAACTCAAATTCAATCTTCATTCTTTCTCGATTTAAAATTCAATCTTCCAAACAAACTTCAATTACATCCAATTTTATTCCAACTTCAATCTTCTTCGATTCTTTAGATTAATATCTTAAATTGAATTTTATATTTAATTTAATTTTTCATTGATATATCTAAATTAATGTATTTACAAGAATCTAAAACACAAAAAAGAAAAAAAAATAATAAATCTTTTTTTGGAGCTCGGCCATGGTGGCTGAGCTTAAAATAAGGAGCTCGGCTTCCTTGGCCAAGCTACAGTAGGCAAGCTTGGCGACCATGGCCGAGCTTGCTTGGCCGGGCCCTATGCTTTTCCTTTTTTCTATTTAATATGTGATCTTTAATTATTTCTATAACATGTTTGAATTTTTATATTTTTAATCTATATTTTTCAATTTATGTTTAAACTTCAATTTAAAG
>JACFYI010003825.1:59542-80963 GCA_014898755.1 Handroanthus guayacan | reverse complement strand
TATAGAAATTATTAATTATTCTTGTTAATGGCCACAATAAACATAGAAGTAAACCATATTTACGTCTATACAGCCAATAATTAGATGCATCAAAGCCATGGATTTGTGCAATAATGGCTCATCTTTTCATATAACAATTCATGACAAAGTTTTACAACTTTCTGCAGAAGCTCTTATTTCCACAATCATAAGCAGACACCATGCTTAAGCGATAATTACCAATCATACTCTGTTGCGAAACCCCATAATTAGTTCTTAAATTAGTGATAATTACCTCAATACCCTATGATTCAGCTTAATTATAAAAACACCCAATGTGGTTTAAAAGATTGCGAAAAAAGTTCCTGCATTTATATTAACAAGGATTTACCTGTGTATATTACGTAATAGAGGTGTTACTATAATTTCTCAAATCACCGAGGATGTTTTGTATTTAGACCAAATTTCATAAGGTCTTGTCGTATTGAGTAATTATTCCTTTAAAGTAAGATAAGAAAATCTAAAGCTATCACGTGAACTGTGTAATAAATAATAGAGTAAAATGTAGACAACTCCTAACTTGTAGGGTCAATTGCACATTGGCCCCTAATTTTCTCGAACATGCGATTTACTCTCCAGCCATTGTAACTAAAACTCAAATATGACAGAATATTCTGTTCAATTCCTCATGGGTCTTAACGTAAGTGCGATTAGGGTGTTTCCGGAATAATATCTCATCCTGACAAAATCAGGCCTAAATTATGGCTGAAAAGGGCAAACTAGGCAAAATTATGGTTAATTTATTCCTAATTTTTTAAGAGTGAAACGTCTTTACTGGAACACTCTCACTACACTTATGCTAACGACACATGGGTGGCTTCGAATGAAATAATCCCATAATATTCTGCCGAATTTCGATTTTAAGGAGTGAAATCGAACATTTTGCAACAATTTGGAGGGGAGGGGGATAATAGCACGTTGTAAAAGATAAAGGGGCAAAGTACAATTGATCCTATAGGTCAGGACGGTTTCTACATTTTACTCCAAACAACAATATAGAGATTAAACAAGGAATTTCATCCATGATTGAAATTTTACAATGATTATGAAAGAAAATACAATGCTTCATATTACGTTCAGATATTCATCGAATTGAACTTACATCAGCACATTCCGCTGGGAAAACTGAGCCCATTACATGAACTCTGAACTGAGAGTGCTAAACACTCCTTATGACTATATACAGATTCGGACTAGAGCATCAACTATAAAAATTCCTTAATTTTTGTCAGTCTGTTTGTACCATGAAACTACCTAAAATTTTCCGAGCAGGGGAAAAACTACAGATTCTTCACCACTATATTGCCATCACGTGATTTCCCATATGCAGCAACCTTAGCTCTATAAGCTGCCGCAACTGCATTCTTCACCCTATCGTCGTGAGGGAGTTCGCACGTCTCACTAATGGAACCAAGTCTCAGCTCAGCCGGAGGAATAAAACAGTCTGCGGACAAACCGGGTACATTAAACGCTACTTCCTCAATTGTCCAAGCTTCTTCCATTCTTGTCTTTGTGTGGCTCATTGCTGTTTCGCCAAACCTGAAAAGGGTAACCACGGATCGACCAGAGTGGGCGATCATGATTCCCTCGACTAGCCTATGGTCATCTAGAAATGAGTTGATTGTAGTTTCCCAATATACAGCTTCCCCACCATTGGTTTGGATCCGGGTCAAGTGGGAATCCTCCAAGTGCACAAGAAGTCCGGTTCTTTGGCTGAAGTAGCCGAAGAGAACATGTCGTATGATCTCTGCAGGTCCTTCACTTCTAGCTTTGAGTGTGTGTGGATCGGCACAGAGCTTGAGAATGAAGCAATCCTCCCCATTGATTTTTTTCTCTCCCGTGCATCTGGCATTAACGAACATGTTTGCTGTTGTTCTTGGATCAAGACCCTACAAGAAAGATTCAAGTTAAGTCAATGAATTCCAGCATACCACAAGTAGGGTTGTAAAAAGTATTCGAAGATTGACTATGTAGATCCGTATCCAAAAACCATACTCAAAATTGACACATATTATCCATAATAGAAAGTATGCGTGTCTATCCAATACTAAACAATCTGAAAAATGGATATAATAGTATCTGTATCTGGAAAATAATATTAACCCGCAAAATCACCTGAAGGGCACGACGAAGGGGCCTAACAGGCCCTTTGGCAGCATGTGCACCAAGCCAAGGAGTATGCCTCCACACGAGCTTCCCATTGCAACCGGCGTGAACCTTGCTGCCTCCAAGCGCAAGCTCCACATACCACATATCGGGATTCATTTGCCACAGCACAAACCCTCCCGACTCAGCTGCTTTTGATGAATTCTTGCTCTTTATGACCTTCGTTGCAGTTTCAATATCAGATGCCAACATTTTGACATTGCCCATTGCATAAGCATTCTGGATTGAATTTTGAAGCCTTTGCCCTCCAGAGGCTGCTAAATACTGCTGCAATATGTATTGAGCCGAAGAAGTTTCCTGTCCGAAGGTTTTTTGCATTAAGAGAAGATTAAATTGTAAAAACATGACAAGTTTCAACAAGGACAGCCATGTGTCACAGGATCTACTTATTATCTTCGTTGCCATAGTTTTGAAGAAATTAATGAACAGAGTGACTGTTCAACAACAACCAAAAAGATGTGGTCAAGAGTCTCCATCCACATCACATCATTTTATCTCCTCTCTGTTTTTTCAATTACCATCATTTATATAGAAAAGCCAACCAAGCACATAAATTCAAGAATCCTATTATATGAAAGAAATTTATCATTTTTTTTGAGAATTTAATGAATTTTATCCCAAAAAATATTCATTAAACAATAAGTCTTCTAATGCAGACAGCAACAATTAGAGAAACAGAACAAAAGAATTAAATGTAAAACAGATATAAACAGCAAATGAAAACTTGCAAGGAAATAAATTTTACATGAACAAAAACAGTTTCTGAAAAATCCAAGGAAAAAAAAAGTACAATAATAGAACTTTCTTTTCCAATTCAACCATTTCACACCAAAATAAATGACAAACTAAACTTTCTAAGAACAGGGCAAAAAATAAAATAAAAATCCAAAACCCAAAACCCATGACAAAAAGCAGAAGAAAAAGAAACAGATATGAAAAGGGAAACTGTAGAGAGAGAGAGAGAGAGAGAGAGAGGTGACTAACAATGGGGGTGTCCTTAATACAGAGGTGAGGCAAAGGGTCGTTGTTGCTAACGTGCACGGGGGCTAGCGGTGCGCCCAGCACGCCGAGAAGCAGCCTCAGATCGGACCTCGAATAACCCGACCCAGAAGTCGGAACAGCAGGAGCTCGACAAAGCCAGTGGGCCCACCTATCGCTCCTCGGGTCTCCAGAATCCGACCCACTCGGATCCGGACCTTCCCTTAAAGGCGACAGGGTCTCAACCCCCGGCCTCAAACTCCCCGATCTCGATATGAACATTTCCGGTGGGCCCACACTACCACCTCTCCTCCGCCGTAGCAAGCCCGACCCCGACGGCGACTGACTCCTACCCCTCCTCGACCGCCCCGGCGACAGTCCCCGAACCACTTCCTCCTTCAGAGCGGAGAAAAAGCCCTGCTTTCGCTCCATAATCACAGCAATGCCAACCAATTTACACTGCTTTGAAGCTAAGAGGAAAACGAAGAAAATGAGAAAAGGAAAATGGCAGCAGAGTAGTAGGAAGTTTACTCAGCAGCAGCTGCAGGTGAGGGAAAGAAGGGGAGACAGAAAGAGGAAAAGGAAAAGGGCATGACGTTTACAAGAAGCAAAACATTTCCATTTGCTTTCAAGTTATATATAAGAGGAATAATTAATACTCTTAATTAAAATTAATTAATCATTTGGGGTTCGATATTTTTAGGACTTGGACAGTCTTTTCGCTGCGTAATGACCAAAATACCCCAGTTAATTTCACTGAATTTTTTTAATTATTTCAGTAACCTGCCATAAAAAGGTCAATGCGTGAAAATTTTGGATATTATGGAAATTAATTAAGTATTTGTGGTTTGACTGTTTTAGGAGTTGGACAGTCTTTTTCTTACTCATTAATGACTAGATACCTATGTGAATTTCATGTATTATTTTTAAATTGATTAAATTAAATGAATAATTATTATAACTTCTCTTGGAATTTAGCTTAATTATTGTAAATTATCTCTTAAGATTTGAAAGAACAAGCCTCCTAAGATTTGATAAATTCTCATTCCTTTCCTTATGATTACTGAATTTCCAGTTATTCATGCTATTTGACCCTCTAATAACCAAATTTTTATTAACTAAAATATCGAATATGGTCTACGTATAATATCGTAGTATCATGATCCTGAGAAGTTTATATGCATATATAATCATAAATACATGTATTAATATATAAATAGAGGTATGTATATATGTCTACCATTAAATATTTTGTATATAATTATTTTAATTTTTTAAATTTTAATGTGTACTATTGACGTGTTGTTATTAATAATTTATTATTTAATTAAAATAGCCAATTTAGATTATATTTTAATATTTTTATTCAATAATAATAAGATAATATTCCTTACAATTTGATATTTTATACTATATATATCGTTAAAATAGTAATCCATTAATATTATTATTTCAAGTATCATGTTGATATTTATATTAACCATAATATATACGAGTAGTGAATTATATATAGAGTTATCAAATACTTTTATTCTCAAACCTACTTTCGAGAGGAAAAAATGGAAATGTAAATGTAAGAATAATTTTCGTAGTAATACAAAGTTAAATATATAATACTTCATATTTATTTAATAAAAAATATTTTTATTCAATAAATCATGAATAATTATTTAAAAAAATATATATTTATGTATTATAGGTTGGCGTTGTATTTGTTGTGCAAGGTCTTGAAATTCTTTGAAGGTAATGAAAAGGTGGGTCCAGTTGAAATTTGGAAGAAAATTATAATACAAGCGTTTGGTGGAGTACGATAGCATCCTAGGTTGTTGTAGAGTATTTGTCCTTCACAAATTGTTATTGCTAATCATTAATACTAATTGCTTTTAATAACCTATTACTTGCATTTAAAACTATTTTTACCACTGGATTAAAGGGTTGTATCATTTATTTTTGTCCTTATAAAAGTTATAAAATAACTTATAGTAAAATTGAAAGGCTTGTTTTTATTTTTATTTTTTGAGGAAGAAGGTTTGGTTATATTTGTAGGTTATATTTGTAGGTGGCACCAATTACAAAATAATTTACCTATGCAAGTATTATCTTTTTTTTGGAAAATTATGCAAGAACCCTTTTTTTTTTAATGCTCTATTCATGAAAAAAAATACAATACGAAATTATTTATTGATTTATACAAAGAGTAAATATTGTCCATCTTTTAGTTATATGGGTAAAGAGTTAGTAACTTTCGTAGCGTAGTGATTGCGATCTCATTACAAGTCGTCAATTGCAACATATATGATTTTCTATCAAAGACATGGAGGAATTGCACCAAAAGGCAAAGTTTAGTAAATCAAAAGATAAAATACTAAAGTAATAAAGCTGTAACGAGCAAGACTGAAATTATCATATTTGGTAGAAATAATGAAAATATCACATTGATATCTGACATTACTCTATATGGGTTGGATCTAAATAATTTTAAAAAAAATTATTGATATTTGATCTTATCTTATTTGAGAATTTCTGTCTTTTTAAAATAGATTTTTTTATTAATACACTCTAACAAAATAATAATTTAACGTCATTGAGCTCCAAATTTTGCCACACGTCATAATCTTGTGTTCTCATTATTTATTATGTTATAAAATTGTATTCAAATACTTCTTAAAAAAAAAAATCAAATTGTACATTTTGTAGTTAAATTATCAAAGATAACTCAAAATATTGTCACGATGGCCCCCAATTAATTAATCAAAATACCATGCTTGTTCACCAAACTGACGAATGCTACTTTTCGTATTTTTTAAATAAACTTCGAGACTATTGCACGGCCAATGGCCTCAAACTCTCAATACCAAACCAAAATAACAAACGTGAATCTTCTTTTCATTTTATTTTATTTTATTTTACTTTATATTATACAAAAATAAAATTTTATTTTATTTTATTCTTCGTCACAATCTACTTTTGAAATTTATATCTTTTTATTAGTACACAAAGGGGGGCCCACAACCAGTTGTATCCCTATCGCTTCGAAAAGTACCCAATCCGTGCGTCTATCACGTCCAAAAATTTCAACTCGGTGTCTCAATCCGCCTAACTAATTGCAGAATTAGGAGTATTACTACCTACATCTTTTCATAATTGGTCACACATTTTTATAAATTAATTAAATCAAATAGGTTGATTTTTTATGATATTAATGGCCTTTGTCATAATTATTAGAGATAAAATTGTTGACATGCGTGTATATTATTATTTTAGTGATAAATTCAAATTTCAAACTACATATATAATATCTAGAAACTATTATTTTTACAATACCAAAATTTTGACCCAAAAAAAGGTGAGGCACTTGTCGTGCTCTTTGTTTCGATGTGGCCATGCTCGGTTTGGACACAATTATCATATCTCAAATGAATATATATTCTTGCCCCTACACTCGTTTTTTTTAGATCTGTTATTAACATAAAACTCTAATCATATCAAGATATTGTCTAATTATCATGTGTTTGATGAGGAGTTTTATCGTAAAAAGTATCTCGAAAGAGAAAGAATGTAGGATGAAAAATAGTTAAAAACTTAGTTAAAAAACCCTCGACTTCTTAAATATTGGATAACATTAAATAATATCATATCTTTCAGTCAAGGAGCGTGGGATGATGCACATGACCATCTCATAATTATCACAAATAGTACCAATCTGATGGTACATCCAAATCTTCATACCTAAGATTGATTAACGAATAATTAAGATGATAGATCATGAAATACCATATAATTAGATTAAAAAAAAAGGTCAAAATTTCCAATAATGTGGATCCATGTCATACACGGAGATCATAAGGGCTCATGAATTTCCATGGTCGGTTGGTAATTGGCATTGTGAACATTGGACGACATACAACTATTTCTTTTTTTTTTTTTAATTTTTTATTATTTTTTGTATTGGTTAACAAAATAATGTATACAACTTATATTTAATAAATGTATTCGTTATATATATATATATATTTGAATATTAATTAATAATTTAAATGACTAATTTATATATATAAGCTTCGAAACTGAAGTTTCAATGCTTGATATTGCTTAATTCTTAGTTCTAGACTATCCTAGTATTTGATAACAATGTTCCTTGTATTTATCATAAGTTATTGGATTATTGATTAACTTATATTTATTTATTGCAAAAGAATAATAAAAAAATAATGAATTTACGCTATCATCAAACTTAAGCGAAAACCTTAAAAACAACAAATTTTAGCCTCGAATCAGCATGTTCAACTAAAAATTCAACTATATTTGTAAATGCTTATATTTTTGAAAAAGCGAAAGTTACAAGAATGTTATATCAGTTGAAAATAGTGAAATGGACAGTTATTAGAACAATGGTCAAAAATCTGCCAAAGTTAGGTGAATGATACTCTTAGCTTTCAATTTGTTCTCTTGTAATTTTAAAATTTGAAATGAAAAATACAATTTCAATGATTTTTTTTTTAACTATTAATAATACATATCATCAATACATAATCAATACATGTACAACCAAAGATCAAGTTAATAACTAATAAAAAAATCATCAACAACCTACTATACAGTAGAAAATATTCTAAAGCTGTTATATAGTAGAAAAACAATTCCACGCACTAGTAAAAATCAAACTCATACCAAATTTTGCGTTATAAGACCTTTACATTGCCACTAGGATAAAGTCTCATTGACAATTCAAATAAATTCGAATAACTAAAAATTTAAATTTAAAACCAAAAAATATTTTATCTAAGTTCTTTAGACTTTCCAAACTTGTACAACCTCCACACGAAGAGGGGACCTCATTGTTAACCACATGTCTAGACTTATTGCTTGAATTAACAACCAACGGCAATAAAAAAAGATGGCAGTTAAATAAAAACTACCGGTAGGAAAATAGAGAGAGAGAAAAAAAAAAAGAGGCTAAAGAAAATGAGAGTAAAGTCAAAGTCCTATCATACGTACCAAAAGATTTGAGATTCTCAAAGGATTCACTGACATATACAATGCCAAATAGGAAAAACACAGCAAGATCACATGCATTCTTCTACACCCAACTCATTTATTCCCTAAAATTCTTTGGAGTTCATATACTTTTTTCTTACGACATTAAAATCTTTCTTGATATTGTGCAATTGTAGTCTCCTAGATTGCTCATTGCAAAGACTGACCACCTTTGGTTTGTATGTTTTTGGACATACAACTGGGGACAATGATACTAAACCAAGGAAAAAAGAAGAAAAGAAAGAAAAAAAATTAAAAAATAATTAAATTTTGACAACCAAGAAATTAATAGCCGTGGTGGAAGTAATAATCAATGTCTCAAAATTAATAGTTAGAGTGGAAGTGATAGCTAATACTCTAAAATCAATGGGATCAAAATATTATTTACCGTTGTCCATACCGAGGTGACGTTATGGTGAAAATATCATTAGAATTAGCTAATGTTATTCAGTGAAATTTCCCAGACACTAAGTCAGTATAGGTGTACCTATAAAAAAAATGGTCAGTATAGGTGAGGTAAATGATAAGATCAAACTAATATGAATAGAGACTCCATATACTAAAAATAAGGGTAAATTGCATTTTACTCCTTTATGAAAAATGAAATGGACATAAAACCTCATATGGAAAAATAATAGGTATCAAATCTCCTTAAATTTCTAAAAATGAAATTCATTATCTCCCCACGACGAGGGTTAAAATGCACCTTTTTTAAAAATACGGGTTAGTACAATGCCTATTATTTTTGACAAAAGGGTTTATGTTAATTTCGTTTTTCACAAGACATAAAAGTGCATTTTAACATAAAAAAGTAATAACAATTTAATTATTCATATTGGTACACCATTTGACCAGTGAACCGGGCAAATGTACTTTTGATAAACGGGTCTGAAAAATGGACCATCCTACAAGTTTCGGATTGTACATGTAGGTAGAAAAAGCACTCTTAGAATATAATTTAAGTGCGAATTTAAAGCAATTTTGGGTTTAAAATAATAATAAAACAATTTATTAACTATATAAGCAACATAGAAATAGATTTTGAAAAGTTAATGTGGGAACAAACAAAGACATAAGTAAAGCCGCAAAGGTCAAAGAAGGATGATAAATGGAAGTGGGTTTTGCAATTTGATGCCGCAATTGGCGGGGAGATAATTTAATTTCTTGAAATGCTACTTGACCGCTGGCTAAATATATTATTATTATATTATATGATTCAATTTGTGAGGAGCGTGACAAAATTAATGTGACGTACCCTCCGAAAATGCAATATTTTCCTTTGCAATAATGTTTCGAGGTTAGGGTCTTTTTTTGTCCTCCAGTTGATGACTTTATGTGCAATTTTCTTTCCCAAGAATTGCCATCATTTGGCAGTCAGGTCAAAGTCACTTCCGGGGCTTTATTGCCCTGGAGAAATTATGTTCTTGTGAACTTTATGCACCATTTTGGATGCTGGATTTAGTATATGACAAAGTGAGTATGAATGGTTCACCAGCATTAGCCAGACATTGTGTATGTTATATTGTTATAACCAGCAAATTATGCTAGTGTGAATGACCCATAGATGCTTGAATAAATTACATTTTATTAATTACAAAATATGAAATGAACAGCAAATCCCCCTAAAAAGAGTTAATAGGCAACACACTCCATGTATTTTTTAAAGGGGTTAAATTCACTTTGCCCCCTTGTACTATGGGGTAGAATAAAAAACCTCCCTATACTATGTAAACCTTCAAATACCCCATAACTCCTCCTAAAGAATGGCTTATACCCATTTTGCCCCTATTGATATATATATATACGTATTTCATAATTTCATTTTATTGCACAAAATAATAAAGAAACGAAAGTCCGCTTGAAATCATAATTGTATGAGATTTTGGACAGATCAATTGTATAAGTCAACATTAATAACTATTATATTTAAAATTTCGCTTGGGAATAAAAGTTTCCATGAATTTGAAATTCTAAAAATATCCCCAGCCACTTTGAAATAGAAAATAATTCTCAAATTGATAAGTCATAATATGATTTATAAAATTGACTTAGAATGCATGAAGGCTATATTAGTTCAATCAGTTAGTATATTCAACATTTAAATATTAAAAAATTGAGATTTTTTTTTTTTTTATTAATCTTAGTATGTGTTAAAAATTTTGAAAAATGTTAATGTCTAGAAATATATGAAAAAGAAATTATTTGAATATTTTATGACCATATATATATATATATATTAAAGGAAAAAAGAAAAGAAAAGAAACAATAAAATAGTCAAATGCATTATTTATTGCTAAAGCAACAAATTAGGATAGATTCAAATAATCCCATTTACTAATCTTTTTTTTTGTCTTCATTATTTTGTGCAATAAAATGAAATTACACAATATATAGATATCAACAAGGGCAAAACGGGCATAAATAATTCTTTAAAAGGAGGTCAGGGGAGTGTTTGAAGATTTACATAGTATAGGGGGATTTTTTATTGTACCTCTATAATATAGGGGGCAAAGTGAATTTAACCCTTTTGAAAATGGGCCTCGTTGCCCCTGCATTGGGGGGCTCAAAATGCATCTTTTATAAAAGTATAGGGTGACACGGTGCTTTTTCTTTTTTTTTATGTATAAGGATTTTTTTGCATCCCTTGAAAGGGGTAAAGTGCAATTTACCCTAAATACTTTGCTCCACACCACTTCTATTGGCATATTTTTGGAAAATACTTGGGTCAATTACATTTTATTCCATGTAAAAGATGAAATAAACAGAAACTCCTCCTATAAAAATTAATGGGCACCATGCTCTTTGTATTTCTAAAAATGGGGCTCACCGTCTCCACACAAAGGGGATCAAAATGCATCTTTTGTAAAAACATAGATTAACACGGTATTTATTATTTTTGTGTAGGAATTTTTCTGCATTTCTTCCTTCAAAAGGGGTAAAGTGCAATTTTATGCTAAATACTTTGTTCCACACCATTTCTATTGGCCTATTCTCGGAACCTACGGTAACAGCCAGGGACTAGGTGATACTATTTAGGCGCATAAATATTAAATTATCAAAAGAGTTTATGCTCAAACACTTCTAGACCATAGTGTGTTTTTACATGAGTCGTGTCTTGGAAATATAATCATAATCTTATCAAATAATATAAGGATTGATGCGTAAATTCATTTTCTTTTAAAGTGATTATTGCCCCCATTATGAAATATGCTAACGATTTAAATGACAATTCACTTCTAGGACACAAGGATACCACCCAAAATCTGCATAGAGCAATTCTGAAGAACTTTTGAAATTTTATTAACACTATGTCCAATACAAAGAATTTAGTGAGAGAAAAAAGGAAAATGCAAAGGAAAATTTTGTTTGTTGGGTTAGCATGGAAATACTAAGGAAAGAAAAATTTGAGAGAAAATGTAATTTAACTGAAATGGTGAGAAAAATGTAAGGAAAGCTTAATTTAGGAGTCCCTTCGTCTTCCATAAATATGAAATTTCTTTCGTTATTTTTTTTCTCAATGTTTTCTTTACATTATGGTTGGTACAAAGATTTTGGCGAGGAAAAGAAAAGAAAACGCTATGAAAAATATTTCTATTTGTTTGGTTAGTGAGAAAAATATTAAAAGAGGAAAAGCGGAAGGAAAATATAGTTTAGTTGGGAAAAAAATCATTTTCCTCACAAAATGTTGAGGAAAATGAAAGAAAAGTTTATTTAAGGTTATCTCCTTTTCTAATACATTATGAATTTACTTCTCCTCATTTCTTTCCACAACTTTTTCTTTAAATAACCAAATAAATTTGAAATTTTAAAAATTTTATTTTTCTCATTTTCATAACATTTTCTTTTCCTCATCAAAATTTTTAAACCAAACATAATGTTAGATAACTAAATAAACTTGAAATTTTAATTTTTTTTTAATTTTTTCATAATTTTTTTTTCTTATCAAAATCGTAGTACCTAACATAGTGGAATAAACTTGAAATTTTATTTTTTCATATTTTTCATTTGGTATTTTATTGGCATTCTGCCTTTGTTTTACAAAAACAAAAGCATCTTTTTGAAATATTACATAGTTTCAAGTCTGGCTTTAATATGAGAAAATTTACTTCCTCATCCAAACAATGCAACCTCCAATTCCTTAAGATCGATCACGTTTCAAGAAATCCTGTAAATTCAAACTTTTAGAAACTATTGTTTTGCACCTTAAATTCAAATCCAAGACAGCCTACAATTTCTTAGTTAGACTAAGTTTGGGCTTTTGTTGGGCAAGTTTTTTTATTGGGCTCTTTTGATGATGATTTGTGAGCCGTTTTGAAGTTAGACTTGAGGGTATTCGGTGTTGTGAGACTGTGAGATTAATACTGCTGTTGTAATTCTTCTTGATCTTTAATAAAATCATTATCCTCGCAGGTGGACATAGGCTTTGCCAAACCACGATAAATATTGTGTGCTTTTTTTGTTTTCTTTGTCGCACTTAAATTTCTTTTATTTCATAACATAAACAATTAATTTCTGAAAAACTAAAATTAATACACATTAGTTTCTTAGTCTAAGGATTTCGTCTAGTGAGAAATTAACACTTATAAAACAAATGAAATTCTACAGATTTAATTTTATGAGAAGCACAGCAGCAAATCATATTTAAATTTCTATGTTTTGAAGCAAATTGTGGACAGGAGCGCTGTCCAGCATAAAGTACACGTAACATTGCAAAAATTATTTATGTCGAATTAAAAGGCAAGAATAACAAGCATATCACATAAGCAAGCAGAGGTCTGCATGCAATATATAAGGTTGCCTCGAATAACCATATGGTTGAGGTTTGGAGTTTAAGGAGAATTGTAACTGAAGAACTGAGGAAGATAAGTGTAGTATTGTCGTCTGGGGTTATCGAACAACTTCATGACTGGTTGGTTTAAGTATGCGTATTTGCTGTTTGTCCACCTGCATGAATATTAACTGAACATGTTAAAATCTTGGGAAAATTACCTCAAAATTTGGTAAATTTAACCTAATTATAGAAACACTTATTAGTAGGTACTGAAAATTGCAATAACACTCTTACCTTTAGTTTAGCAGATGGAAATGGAGAGTAGCATGTGTAACGTTATAGTTAGACCAAGCGGAAACTTAAGTATTTATATTAACATAGGCTTATTGTAGAGTTTTAGTCAATTTGTTAAATTCTTACGGGAGTATAATGGTACTGCTTCCATAGGCTTCTTTAAGTTTTTTGTCAGTTGAACTAATAATAAAAAGTGATTTAATAATTAGGTCAATCCTCAAGAAATAATGAGGTAAATTTCCTATAATCTATAATATGTTAATAATTGGAATATAAGATCCAAGGTGGTCAAATAGGTCAGGATCCTTTATACTAAAGTAGAACATGTTAAAATCTAGGCACAATTACCTCAGAACTCCTTAAAATTTGGCCTAATCAATGAAATGCCTTCTTGCATGTATCAAAAGTTACAGCAACACTCCTATTTTTAGTTCAACAGATGGAAACTAAACAAAGCATGAGTAACATTACAGTTAGGCCCCATGAAAACTTAAGCATCTAGCTAGATTAACATGGTTTACTTATAATGTTTCAATTAATATATTATATTTTTAGAAAAGTCTAATTGTAATGTTACACGGGCTCCTTTAAGTGTTCCATTAGTTGAACTAACAATAATGGGTCTTTTTATAATTAGGTCAAACCTTAAGAAATATGAGTTTGTTATCCTAAAATTATCTTCAGTAAGAAAAATGCTAGTGTTGCTCTTAATAAAGTCAAGGTTAGGATCCTCTATTCCAAATCCCATTCCGTGTTGTAAATACATATCAATTATATTAAATAATTTTTTATAAAAATACAGAGTTGTGAATGTTATACATATCATATTTAGTACATATTAGTGCACATATTAGTGCAATAAAATAAGTTATAAAGCATAAATTGAAACAAAGGATTCAAAGCGTTCTCTCTTCCCCTTTACGTGCTAGAATTAAATACTTTTGCTGTAATTTGCAGATGTGGAATGATTTCATCTTACCAGTCCTTTATTCCCACCCTTATCTCTTTTTCGCCAAACGATTTGGAGGTGTTTTGCTTCTCCGCGCTCTCAAAATCCTCCTTTAAGGAATCTTGAAATTGCAGGTAATCATATTCCTGCAAATATGTAGGAGTTCATCTTGAAATTGAAAAGTGTTTCATATATATATATTTTATTTCTTGTATTAAATACATGTTGAGTGTATTCAATCTTTGCTTATAAACACAACAGGTATGGATGTCATTTGTTGATAAGTATATTTACAATGATATAAGAGATAAAATACGAATTATAATAGGGAATCCGAAGTATTTGGACTGATTCCACGTCCCAATTCATCCCACCTCCCAACATCTAGTGAAGGTAAGGGAACTACCTCATCTGGCCTATCACGGAAATATTACATGTGATTTGGAAAAATTACGATAACATTTTCTGGCATTGTTTTAGCTGAGGAAGTGTAACATTATAATTGAACTCCTTACAAATTTAATATAATAACTGAAGTATTAGAAAAATTAAAAATAGATTGTGAAATTGACGATTATGCATGGACAATCAACAAAATTTCCTATTGGAAAAAGAAAGGAAAAAAAAATACAGTTTTCCCTACTTTTTCATATGGTAAAAAAATCGTTGGGAAAATATCTACCAAAAGTTTCTACAAGCACTCAATCGATTGAGAAAGGTAAAATGAAGCTAGACAACTAAGGTTTCCCCGCAAAATTCAACCATTTTTAAAATAAAATCCCGAAAAATTTTATTTCATAGAAAACTTATTTAGAGCCTAGACGGTGTTTGTCACAAGTACTACAATTCTCGGGGCCAAAGGGTATTTTACTCATAAAATCATAACAACACCAAAGATCGTGCTTAAGTAATCGTACATCGACTATCATGTAAAAATGGGTAAATTGTATTTTATTCCTTGTGAAAAATAATATGGATAGAAAGCTCCCTATAATTATTAAAAAAAAAAAAAAAACACCAATATACGATGCATTTTGGCTTCTTCTATGGGGAGTCGGTGACTTCATTTCCAAAAATATAAGAACACTTGATATCTATTATTTTTTTGTCAGCGAATTTTTCCGCTTATTTCATGTTTCACAAAGGATTAAAATGAAATTTACCTATACAAATTACGAAAACAATAAATTTATCTTTCAATCAAAAGCAAGAACTTATCTATGGAGCTTACAGAGAGGTTCCGAGCCCTGACGCGAGCTGCAGCTTTTAAAGCGGCGTAAAGATGATCTTCCTCCACCATACGCCGTCGTTTCCAGTAATAAGCAATCTCTTGATTAGTCACACTTTGGACAACCATTTGTTTCCTTAAACTATGATACTTAATTTTGTCTTGGGGTAACTGGAGATGGAGATTCTGGGTTCACCTATATATGATAATAAGAGCCAGGTACCGTATTATATATTGACTTTGGTACAAAGCTTGTACTAACAAGACAAAAATTTAAGTAGTTAAGAAACCTTAACCAATGATAAAATAGTTAGATTCTTTCTTCGACTTTATTAATAGCCGTACTAAAATAACTATTAGATGGCACGCGAACGACTGAAGTCACTACAAAATAATTAAATTGTGATAGTGAAAAAATTCATAGTCATGGTATTGTAGTTAATAACCTAAAAAATTATTAGTTGTGATAGAAATGATAGTTAATGATTCAAAAGTAATAAAGTAAGAACATCATTTATCGTTGCCGACACAGAAGTGAAAACTAAAAACATTCATGGATATATGGATTTTCTGCAATTTTCCTTTAAAATTATGTATCATTGCGGTGGTGAAGATATCACAAATGATTTTCTACCACTGTTACTTTCTATTATTAGCATCCATTTTCAATTATGGTAATTACTCTAAATTTTCGTAATGAGTTGAGATAAAAGCTTCAATTGGGATTGCTTAATATGTTCATAGAATACCTTTAGCTTTTCTCCTTCTTGACGGGATTTTAATTGGATGTTACTGTCTCTAAGAGGTTTTTGCTTTTTGGAGAGCTAAAAGTTATATAAAGAGTTGTAGAGAAACTATAATAAAAATGGACAGTGTCTCAAATTAAAACGTTACAACGGTTAGGTAAAGGTTGCTATTAACTAAAAAATTTCCAAAAAATACATAATTATTTAAAAAAAAAAAAAGAAAAAGGAAAAAACGCATCTTGGCATCCAGATCAGATGATAGGTCAGCAATTTGGCATAATAGTTAGTCAATCACAAGTTGCACAATAAATAGATATAAGTTTTCAAGTGGACTACGAAGAAAAATAAACAATATATCTTCTTTCGAATGAGCATAATAATTAATAATAGATTCTAACCAACAACCATTGATGCAAATATATTGAGGGGGCAAGTCTTTTTTAACTAAGAAATTGAAGACTCAAAGATTTTGGTTCCGTAGAAAATTTCTACCTTTCTAGAATCCACTCCTTTTATTTATTTATTTATCTATCTATTTTTTTGGGAATACAGATATTGGTTTTGGAATTGGTAGGTTTGAACGAAAAAAAAATTGCAATATTACACATTTGAATGGTTTTATATTGGTCGGTGAGGTCTTGTAAAGATTATCAGTGCAATTCTCATTCACATTTGGGATTGTCTTTTTTATCGTATGGAAGTTTTGAGAATTCTTCTTTTATGTAGTACGCTATAGCGATTCCTTCGATTGTTATTAATTTATTAATTTAATATTGTAATCGCTTCTTTAGAATAAATTTAGAGGGTGTTGGACGAGCTTATAAGATGTTATGATATGTTTAGTAAAAATTATTCAAAAAAAAATTTTATTAGTTCCCAAAACGATATGTTAGAATCTTATTTGCTATTCTTAAAAAAGTAAGAAATCTCAAATTAATTTTTAAATCTTGACATGCAGCTTTAATGTTAACCCGCTAATATTTTATAAACCAAAAGGTCTTATATTATTCGAATACTTAAAAGAATTATTTTTAAAATACACTCTAACATCCTATAAGCTCTAAAAATATCTCATAAACATATAGAAAGGGCCGACTGAATTCCGCCAAAATTATTCAAGCTGTCATCAAGAAGGAAATGGAATCTACAGTGGCCCATTGTACATTAGGCTCCTCAGGCCCATGAATGGAACGATTCATTATGTTAAGGTGGTTTAAACTAAAGTTTGAAGTGATATGATATGTTTCTTGAAAATTTCAAGACCAAAATATTATCAACTCGACATGTTAATTTGTATTAGTTTTCCTAACATTGTGAACTATAAAGATCAGATAAGTACATTAGATCCAATTAGTACCTTATAATATAATTTAGAAATTTAAATTATCAATTATATTATTCGTTAGAGAATGTTGATAAATTTCAAAATTTATTTTATCGTCTAGTAATGGCAACCGTTCTTTTTATTAGAATTGTGGTTGCTATTTAGTTAGGTAGGCTACTCTATTTTCCTGAAAAAGTTTTAGCAAGAGAACGGGGATACATCTTGCTATCATCTAGTGAATTTAGTGAGGGAAATAAAATTAATTAATTTTTGTGATATGGAACAAAACTTAGTATTATCATAAATCCTTTCATCAAGGACTTGAAAAAGTACACGATAATCATTCCAACAAATCACATCATTTTGAGCGGCCCAGTCTGTTATTAGACATGACACATTCAACTTTATGCAGTCTTAATTACATGTCCTACAATTTTACTTGTTAAGCAGTTTTATCTTTTGTACTTTAACTGATAATTGAAAACAAAATAACTTATAAAATGTGTAAAAACTGACTATTCTGGTATAATACACTTGTTATCATCTATATCAAAGATTATATATTACCTAACGATGCTTAGAGATTAAATTAATGCAATTAATCGATAGTTTATCATCTTCCTAGAATGATCCAAAGAGTAAAACAAGATGCCCACATGTGGTGTCCACAAAAAGTTGCCACAAACATGGCATGATGGAAAAACAAAGCCCTCTTCATAAGTTTACTAGTACGACAAAGCATAATGCACCATATGCCTTTTACAGATGGACGTGGCTTTAATTTAAGGGAATTTCCAATTCACCCTCCGGTTTTATACAACGGCCCCTTCTATAGTTTTCTAGGTTTTAACTTTAGGTTATATTGCTTTAGAAAAGGAGAAAAAGAGAAAAAAAAAAGGAAAATTTAGCTTATAAAGGATTTATTTTATTTTATCAGCAGTTATCCACTCTGCACTTGGCTACCCAGCATTTTTTTTTTTTAACAATGTACTAAAGTCTTTATTTTATTCTTTATCCAAAAGTTATCTTAGCATAATTATATTTGGTGTATAAATATCTACATTCTGCATAAAGTGCAACTTTCACAAATAATAAACGCAAATATTTCATCTTTATTAACTTATATCAAATAAAGTATTTATAGAATAACGAAACACTAGCTAGGTGTTAACACTAAATAGTAAGAGTCATCCCATATCAGTAATATTTAAATTTGACTACTGATATGATATGATTCTTATCTTTTATTATAAAAATATTTTATTTATGTAAAAGTCTTACGTTGTAAAACATGTAATAAAGTTTCAATAAATTCAACAAGTTAATGCTAAATGCAACTTAACTAGGTTAAGAAAAGAGGTTAAAAAATATTGTAAAATCTATCAATATTGTGACAGATCTTTGTGGTGTCTTTTTAAGAACATTTTTAGTGACTAAATTGCAATAAATTGTAGCATTTAAGGAGCAAGTTGATCCATTAATACCTGCCTTATAACTAATAAACAAGAAATAATTTAATACTCAAATACCAATTTCTTTCTTCTACCATACTTTAATAAGTTAAAAATATCATGAATTTCAATCATGTCATCCCTAAATCCTAATTATTATCATAGGAAAAGTTAATAATTAGATTGATTCAAATTAGATATATTGTCTAAAGGAGGTAAAATGAATCCTTGTTTGGAATTAGTGGTTGTCACATCTTTCTTTTGAATTTTGATGACAAGATGTTAAAATCTGCTGAATTGTTATTAGCTGGCTGATTGATGCATATCTAGTACTACACTTTGGATCATTTATTTCAATTTATATTTTATTTTTTATTTTATTGTACAGATACATGCTAAGTGTATTAAATCTAGATCTATAACCTTGTATTTTATAATGAAATATTTGATACACTTGATATGTATTTAAAATATAAAATAGAAAATGAAATACCATTTTGAAATAAAGAATTCTAACAACTAATACCACCAACAGCCAACAGGTCAAGAAAGTTCTAGTACCACGGCATATCATAGTGTCAATGTAAATACTATAGTAACAACAGTTTATAATATTGAGTTTCCAGATTGATCTAGCATAAATCAAATAAAGAATAAGTGAATTTAATGATATATCTCTTTACTTTCTAAAAAGTCAATTATTATTCATCAATATTCACATTTAACTATATCAACTTCTCTTTTTTTAACAAAATTAATTTGTGCTAATTTTTCACTTAACTAACTTTGATATTCATCCCACGTGAATTAAATAGTGTAAAGTAAATACCTTGTAAACTTTGTCTAAGAGAATTCATGTACGACCATTAAATATTTTCTTTAAACAAGTTGTCTATAGTTCAATTTCATCTTACACGCAGTGAATTTTTTGAAGTGATTCTTGCTCGCTCCCAATGGGCTCCCCTACATCACTTAGGGTTCTCTATTCCCTTGTTCATCTCTTAGTTTGTTGTACAAATGCATGTCAAGTGTATTTCACCTATAATTATAAAAAAATAATAATAATATTTACACTTAATATGTATTTATTATACTGACATTGCCATACAGAAATTTTACACTCTATTTTCCCCCAATTTTATAATTAAAAAAAAAAAAAAAAAACCCTATTGATCATACAGAAAGCACCAGACGGTCTGTCTTTCACTGTAATTTAATTCCTTATGGCACACTTTTGCACTTTCACTCTCACCTACCTAATTTTCACACCTTTAATAACTTACCCCATCCATGAATATATATATATATGCTCATTGTCCCTTGTTCTAACTTGTGATCGCCTTGCCCTTCACATATTGTCATCTGCCTAACAATTCTTTTTACATTTTTCTTTTACCAAAAGAATTCAGAAAGATGAAGGTGCATCTCTTTGCAGCAATGCTTCTTTTGGCTCTTCTCCTCAGCTCTTCACTCATTCACACCACAATGGCTGGTTCAAGTAAGTCATATTTATTTAGGAACATATGTTATACACTTAGGAGCTGAGGGCATTTGTGTGTACTTATAAGCTCTTCAAAACATGTTATAAGATGTTTAACAGAGCTTATAAGATGCAATGAGCATTAATGACATGTTCGGTGCTTTTCTTTAAAAAGGTCTTATAAGCTCTTCAAATAAATTGTTCAGATCTTAAAAGTTTTTTAACTTATTTTTAAATTTTAACATACTATTTTAGTGTTAACAATTATAATTGTAAAATTGTTGTCATTAACATCTTGTAAGCTTCAAGATGCTACCTTGTCCAACTATATTTCAACAATTTATTTTAAAATAAAATCTAACATTGTCATTGTCCTTTAGATGACGTGACACCATCTCCTACTTTTTATAGTGGAGGTGCAATTTGGATCCCTCCAGTAGCATGTAGATCTTTGTTTACATTATTGTAATATTTATCTACCGCATGATAATTAAGAGAATTTATCTTATGTTTAGTTTAAGCTTTGCGAAACACCCTTCTTAACTTCTCCATCAATTTTCAAGAAAATATCTTTTTTTATTTCCTCATTTTTGATAAAATTAGTGGTGATTTAATTTGTGGAAATTAGGTTATTGCGACAAGAAATGTGGAATGAGGTGTTCAAAGGCAGGAGTAAAGGAGAGATGCTTGAAATACTGTGGAATATGCTGTGAGGAATGCAAATGTGTGCCTTATGGTACTTATGGCAACAAGCATGAATGCCCTTGCTATAGGGACAAGAAGAACTCCAAGGGCAAGCCTAAATGCCCTTGAAGATTCCACTTTTGGACCTTCATTAATGGTTTCAAAATAATCTTTATTTTATGTGTATGATTTGGTGTACTAATTTTCACTATCCACTCTATAATGTAGTGTTGTTTATTGATGAATAATATTAATTGCCATCTTATGTTGTTAA
>JACFYI010003825.1:24551-35789 GCA_014898755.1 Handroanthus guayacan | reverse complement strand
GATGATGCCTTCTATGCTGTTAAAACTTAAGTTCAAAGTTTCAAGGCGAAAAAGTTTGCCAAACTGATCGGGAAGCTTCCCACTAAACTGATTTTTTTGTAGCTCAAGGAATCTAAGGAAGGAAAGATTACCTAAGTAAGGGCTTATTGGACCGGTTATTCTGAGGCTAGACAGGTTAAGTCCAATGACACGTTGGCCAAGTTCGTTGCAAGAAACACCGGTCCAGTTACAAGGTGAGAGGTTTTGGTCCCAAGTTGTAAGAGGATTATTAGGAAGTTCTGTGGAAATTTGAGACTTGAATGAAATTAAGGCCTCTTTGTCTGTAGTTATGCTTAAAGGAGAAGACTGTAGGATTTGGAAACTCGCAAGAAGAAGCATAATGATGAAATGAATAGTAGTGATTTTGAAGTTGCCTAAGAAATCCATGCTTGGTTGAAAGACGAGGAGGAGTGGTAATAATAAGAACAAACCAAACTCCTATTTATAGGCAGAAGTATTGTAGCAGTAGTTGACTAAGTGAGTGCATGCTTCCAGCTTTTGTTTCAAGTTAACAAATCACAACATTTGACCAAGTTGATACAAGAAATTTGATGTGGGCACTTGTTCAATATCACAATTATCTGTTATAAAGTGGGTTATAACTCGAGTGGATTAACGTCAGTGAAATTGGACAAGGGTCTGGTCAAGTTGACCCAACCTGATCTTGGCGAGGAATGATTCTTGATCGTACATTTGGAAATGGTATGACGGTTCAAATCCTAGTTTGTATACATGTATATATATATGGTAGTCACTAGTGTACACTCGATATGTATGCATCTGACAATCCATATCTTTATACATAATTACACACATATAAATTTGTATAATTACGCATAGAATGCGGATGTTTTGACCATATTTCTTTAATTTTGGCCATATTTTAATGTTTTAAAATTTCAAATAATTCATTAACTACTTATATTTTTAAATTATTAAAAATAAGAAGAATGACTTTTAATAAAATTATTTAAATTTTGTTAAAATTTTAGATTGTCAGTTTTTTAATTCAAATTCACTAACCTTTTTAATTCATTCAACGGCGTGCACCCATAAATTCATAATATTATAATTTACAATTTTATTATTATTAATGATAATGTCCAGCAAAAAAAATAATAACATTAACTTTTTTAATATACGTAAAGGTTATATATTTGACTATATATAGGTGGGTAGTGGGAGGTAATGTTATGGGCATATATATAGTGGTTGTTACATTACAACTAAAATAAATAAAAACATAAAATAAAAAGAAACGACATTTTAGAGAAAACACGTGAGATTATACCATATAGGGTCTTATATTTCATTCAAAGATATAGATATATACATATATGGGTTGGTTTGGGGATGATTTAGAGGGTGTTTTGGTGAGTTTTAAAAAAGATCTTATTAGCTTAAAAAATAAGACATTAGGAACTTATAAGCTCTTTTTAGAAAAGTAAAGAGATCTTAACATATTTTTAAGATTTCTACATGTACCTTCATTTTTAGCCATTTTAATTACAAAATTATCATTATTAATATCTTATAAGCTAAAAGGTCTTATTTTATCTAAATACTTTAACAACTTATTTTTAAAACAAGATATTAACTAAAACTCATTTTAGATAAGTGTAAAAAAAAAGTATGGCTAAAAGGTAAATAGGAAAATTAACTAAATTTTTTTATGATATTAACAGTATTTTTTTTTTTTTTGGGTCAAAACTCTAACAAAAAAGATAAACATGCATACAAAGTATTTTAACAAGGGAAGTTTTGTATTTTCAAAAGAGGGAAAGGTGTACTTAGTAATTACACAATCTCCAGAGTGACGTCACTATAAAGCATGGGCTAAGTACCTCAACACCTCATAAAGTTTGACCTAATTACATAAACTTCCCACATAGTTTGTGTATAATAATGCCACTGTTGTTAGTTCAGTTGATAGAAAAACTTAATAGAACATGTGTAGTATTATAAGCAGTACCCCCTCAACAGGGAGTTTAGTTGCAATTTTTCAGTCAATATGTTAGACTTTCAACTGATGTAATTTTAGTGTTATACAAGCTCTATTAACTTTTTTCTTAATTGAACTAATAATGTGAGAAGACATAATGATAATAATTTAAATATCATGAGATATTTTGATAATTATGTCAAATATCATTTTGTTTTGAAGTAATTAACTATCCTCCATTGTTTTAAATTTCAAAGTTGTTGATTTATATACTACATTTTCCAGAAAGATATGATGACACTTCTGAAGTGGAAGACTCGCATTAACGAGGAAAATGGTATATTGATTAAGTTCAAGGTCTTGGATAAACTTTGATTAACTATGCAAAGTTCTCCAAAATACAAGTAGTTTTGTAGTGGAAGACTTTGATTGACTATGCATAGTTTCCCAAAATTCAAATAGGTTTCTGGACTCTTTTTTCCCACTTTCAATCATGAGTAGACAATTTCTTCTGTGTGCCTACTTAAGGAGATAACTTTATATCATTTGACCTCATTACTCTGTAGTATGGAAAATTATGATCAACAGTTATATGGTATGTGAAAATCATAAAATAATTTAGTGTAAGCCAACAGAAAGTGGTGGTGTTTGGAATTATAATCGCATACTTTTATTAGGAAGAACTTACAACTCCTAATAAATAGCCCTAAGGAGATTATAAATTCCTATTGATTAATTTTAGAGAAATTAAAGGAGAAGCTTGGAAAAAATATTTTGCCCCACATTTCTTAAGCTTGTACTGTGACGTAATTTATTAATGAATTCTCGATTTATTACAAAAATTCAATGGCTCATAATTATATACGTGTTTTTCACAATCAATTGCAGGCACGACCGTGATAGAAAAGGTCCCTCCACTATTATTAAACAAATTATAGTTTTTAATTGGATTTTTGATGACAAGATATTTTGCTTGGATTTCATTCAATTGTGACTTCAATCTCATTTGGGTATAATCTGGTTGCAAATGTCCATATAGATGAATTCGACGTAAAATCAGTATGATGAGATCTTTTTCAATTTGAGTTTGATTGCTTTAACTTAGGGTAAATTACAACTACACCCATTGAGTTTAGGTGCAATTACAACAACCATCCCTAAAATTTTTCAAATTACAAAAACTACTCCTAAAACCCTATTCCGTTAGTAGAACATGATGGCTATGTTTAAAATGTCTAAATTACCATTTAGTGGGAATTAAGACAAATGATCAATTACAACTACATTCCCCGAGTTTAGGTAAAATTACAACGATCACCCTCAAAATTTTTTAAATTACAAAAAATATGCCTAAAAACCTAATGACGTGAGCAACTTCTGTTAATAGTCTAACGCTGTTAGGGTTTTAGGGGTGGTTTTTGTAATTTGAAAAATTTCAGGGATGGTTATTGTAATTTTGCCTAAACTGGGTGGGTGTGGGTGTGGTTGTAATTTACCCTTTAATTTAATCTAACTTACTCTTGTTGATACTTTATATATGATCTTATTTCATTTTTATGCGTACACTAATTATGGTGTCCATACATACATAATGATTATTAACGAATTACTAACGACAACATTTCTTATAAATTGAGAAATTACATATATATATATATCTTCTGAGAGAAATAACTACATTTAATAAATGCATCAATACATTCAAATATCAAATATATAAATTAACACACAAGACAAATTCTTCAAACTATTGCGTGATAAATAAAAGCTCACACACTATCGATGAGAATCCAACTCATAACCAAGAAGTTATGGAACCTTCATCTTACTGATTGGACAAGAGCTCATTGACAATTGAGAAATTATAACAAAAAATAAATTATTTTTTAGATGCTTGTATGAATTTGAAATATGAAATTTCCTAGTGCATATTTTTAATTTGTTTAAAAATAAGTAATTGAGGTTGAAATTTATCTGTCTATCATACTATTTTCACCATATATACGTTAGTGCATTAGCAAAACATTACTAATGCAAAACTAATAGGCATGCACTTTAATTGACACAATTTTCAAAATCATTTGTAGCTTTAAATGCCCTTTTCAAGTGGCAAATGGCAAGCTGCTAGGACCAGGATCAAACGTTCTGAATTAAATGAAATGCATCTTAGTATGAAAAACAGTCCTAGTTATGATTTATATTTACTGTTTTATCCAATGAGGAAGATGGCATAACATTATTTGGACACCTTTAGTCCAAAGATTTTTCAATGACTAATATTGTGATAGGGAAGGAATATGTCATTTATAGCAAAGTCAAGTGGCTAATTCATTAATTCACCGCACTTAGTAAATGCAGGTCTGTGATATATGAGAGCAATTTTGAGTCGAACATAATTTGTGTTACATTATGGGAATAAATAAAAAAATCTTATTATAAAGTCAAATATTATTAGGTAATGTAAACAAAAAAAAGCCCACATCTATACACACACATGTGTGTGTGTGTGTGTGTTTATTTCATTATCATATATTAAGTGCACAAGAAGTCCTTTTCTATTGCCCTCCTCTTTTAGAGGTAATTCCGTATTTCAATTTCAAGCGTTTCTTTTTTTTCACGAATTTCTTTTGTGTTTAGTTCATAAATGTAATGATTGAATATTATGGCTTTTCTTTGGAAAAAAAAAGGGAATCTAGCTCTATTTACCATCACCAAAAAGTAGGAAAGCATTTCTTCAAGATTCCAAAATTTTTACATATATAAAAGTCTATCAAGAATCTTGACTATTCGGACAATCATTTATCAATTGGAAAAAGACATAATAAATATTGTTGTTGTTAACAATCAAGTTGAGGGATAAAAGTGGCATATGTATACATATAATAAGTGAGAAATATAAGCCACCAAACATCAAAATTAGGATATCCCGACTTTTTATGCATGCATACAAATAAAATATGGACGAGCTATGATACATATTTTAGGGACAAAGATTACTTTTAATACCATAAAATACCTCTTTTAATATATGTAACATCATCATTTTGAAGTATTACAAATTAAGTATCATTTCTTATAAATTTTGACAAAACAGGCACTTCCAGCAAAGAAGTTAATTAGACGGGTCAAAATAGGGGGAAAACATGGGGTTAGGACTTAATTATGGCAACGAAATCATTTTTTCTCTTCAATTTTTCTATATTAACAAAAGAAATGCGAAGGGTAACCCCTAATTTTAAGGGGCCAAAAATGAAATTTGATTGGGGCATTAGGGTCAGAGATATGAGGTTCCAATTTTCCCCCCTTCTCTTTTCACCATCCCTTCTTGTTCTTGCACACCGTTAATTATTTTTCATTTTCATTTTTTTTTGTTCTCTCTCTCCTTTTTTTCTGATTTTTTTTAAATTGTATTTGTCATTTCATTTTCTTTAGACCTCTAATTAAATGATGTGGCTTTTAAATTAAGTGATGTGGCAAGGGGATGCCAAATGTCGAAGAATTTCTGAAATTTGGATCCAATTGATGCTGATTGCAGAATTTAAATGAACTAAAGACACTTAAAATTGTACTCAATGCTTGAAATTTTAGAGTTTAATGGATCAGAAATCCTAATCCCAAAAAAGAATGTACCAAATTTGAAATAGGTAATAGTTGAGGAACTAAAATTACAATTTTCTATTTTTATCATTAGATAGTCTCTACGAAATATGCAACTAATTTTACATCAATTATTCAAAACACTAGTTTTATCATTGATGACCACTGAGCCATAATGTGATAAGATAAAAGTTACCATTACTTATTTAAGTATTATTAAAAAAACATCATTGTTGACAATTTTTATTTATTGCTGAATTTTTTGCAGTTAAGTAATGTTGATAACTAGAACTACTTGGAATAAATGCAGTTTATGCTGAATTAAGGTAAAGTCTTAAATTTTGAGGATATTTAATTACCTTAATTAGAGTATTGGCCTAGGAATAGAGATATTCTCTGTTAATTTGAAAAATTATAATAATATACAATTCTTGCTATTAGTTAGTTAGGTGATGAAAAACTTAATAAGTGATAACTATAGTTCGAAAAATTACAACAATACCTTATTATTGTTTAGAAAAATACAATAAGAATTCCCTCTTCATCAGCTAAACTAATGGTGGAAGGTGTTATTATAATTAGATCAAACATCAGGGATAGAACTGAGGCAGTTATTCCTTATTTTATTTGCAACAACAGGGATAAACCATATACAATGAAAGCCAAAAAACTCGGTGCACTAATCATCAATAACATTAACAGATTCATGTTTCTGAAGAATCTTGTCGACATTCTTGAGCTTGCGAAGCGCGTCTCTTATGGTTATACGCTGGTCGGGAGATTCTGCAGTGCATGACAGACCAACCCCGAAGATTGTGATCAGACAATCCTGCAGATGGCTTTGAGGCTTACCACAATGTTCATCATCCTCCCAGGAATTCTTGATCTGTTGAAGCAGCTCAATGTCTAAAACTTGCTCCAAGTTGGTTGAAAACTGGTCTTGAACCCAACTCTTTAAGCTTAAACCTCCTGTGAATATCTCATGTGTAGGGCTCACTCCAGTGAATAATTCTAGCAGAAGGATGCCATAGCTGTACATGTCACCTGCAATTGATGGTTTTTCACCATAGCCATATTCTATATAAAGATCAGTGTTACACTTCAAAATCAGCACAATTTAATAAGAAAAATTATGCAACATTGAAACCTATAATAAATCATAAAGTTCAGTGATTTTTTTTGGGATAAATTTGTATTGGTAGCCACATCGTTGTTCTTTGACTCTAAAATGAGAGTTCTTGCGGTCCTGAGACAACTCGGATGCTGAGGATTAATCTCAAACATTACAAGAAAATGCCCCTTTGTTATGAAAAAAGTTATCACATATATATTTAATATGATCCACCACTAACCAGTGTTCTATGATGAATTTTCTTACGTCAAAGATTGGTTAATACATTCTTTGCCGCTAATTAGTTTTATGATAGAATTATTGAAATCCATCAAATAACTAACTTTTTGCACAAATTGAAAACTTAACATAGAAATTTTCACAAATTCGTCACAAGTACCTTTATTCATATTTACTTGACTCATTTTTTAAATTCATTAGTATTACATTACAAGTTTATCATAAATTCAATCTATCTGTGATGGATTTCTATTTGACACAAATTTTCCACACATGAACTAGTATGTTCTTCCAGCAAAGAAAAACGAAAGAAGTTCCTTGAGAATAATTTTCTTTTTAAACATAATTTCCGGAAATGCTCTTCCTATTACATGTCTTAACCCTGGTGACTATGGGAAGATTAACTTTATATAATTACATCACTCACAACATCGTGTTATTTGTAAACACATCAGATAGGATCATATATTTAAATTCATATTTTATCTCTTGATTCCATCTTATTTCATCGCATAGATGCATAATGAGTGTACGTGACCACAATCATGTAACTTTCACAAGGGAATATATAAGACACATAACATGCACTTGTTCAACAGAATTTGAGATGAAACATGAACTGAAATAGAGGATCCTAATCATAAGCAGATTGGACATCAGTATTCACCAAACATTAGCACTAATAAAAAACAAGTTATGAAACTGACCTGGAGGGATGTACCCAATGGAACCCCTAAGAGCATGCGTAGAACTAATTGAAGCCTCATTGTTGGAATACCAAAATCTGCAACCTTTGGAGTCGTGTCTGAATCCAGCAGAACATTACTAGGCTTCAAATCACAATGCACAATTTGAACTTCACTCTTATTGTGCAAATAATCTATTGCGGATGCAATCCCAATAACACATCTTAATCTCTCCAATACACTTAATTTCATCCCATTTTCATGCCTTCTCTTCCCACTTATCCAATCATCCAAACTCCCATTGCTCATACACTCAAATATCAAAGCAAGAAACTCTTCATTCTTTGAGTTTACACTTGAACATATGGTAATAAGTTTAATCAGATTCTATGCCTCACATTTCTCAAAGCTTCACATTCTGCTAAAAATACTTTTCTTGATTTAGTTATTGCAGTATCAAGAACTTTGACTGCTGTAGCTGCTCCTTGCACGGCTCCTCTGTAGACATATCCAAAGATTCCTCGTCCAATAAGATTGTCTTCATTAAGATTACCAGTTACAAAACAGAGTTCATTGTAAGAAATCATCTTAGGTTATCCCTTTAAGGATTGATCAAATGGATTCTTGATCATCATCCCTTTCTTTTTCCGAATGCAACATATTGACCCAACTGAAAAACAAAGAGTTATTACCATGGTAATAACACTTATGATGATAATCACAGAGGCTGATTTACTTCTACGATGAATCTTACATGATGAACCTGAGCCAAGGTTATTGCTTCTTTCTAAATCAATGGATTTTGAGGGATCTGAGAAAATTCCACCAGTTGGGATTTTGCCTTCCAAGTTATTAAAAGAGAGATTCAAGATTCGAAGGGACTGTAAGTTCTGAAGATCAGATGGTATTGGCCAGGAGAGCTGGTTGGAAGAAAGATCAAGAACTTCCAGTCCTTTGAGTGATCCTAAAGTGTCTGGAATTGGACCTGAAGGCGTGTTTCTTGAAAGCAACAATTGCTCCAAGCTCTTGCAGTGTTCAATGTATTCAGGAATGTTGCCAGATAATCTGTTGCCTGAAATTTCGATAATTGCAAAATTTCTAAAGCACTTAATCCAGGGAGATTCATAAGCTTTGTGGGTATGCTTCCATTTAGCTTGTTATCAGGTAAGTCCATAGATATTAAACTTTTGAGGTTCCCATAAGTTGTGGGAATTTTTCCTACCAACTTATTCTCGGATAGATTGACCTTGGTTAAAAAATGGAGATTGCCTAAAAAATCAGGAAGTTGCCCAGACAACATGTTATTGGCTAATTCAAGAACTCTCAACTCTTGTAATGACCCCATCTCTTTAGGAATTTCACCAGAAATGGAACTATAGCTCAGACTGAGTAACTCCAAGGCTTTAAGTTCGCCGATAGAAGATGGTATAGTACCGTATATATCGTTTCCACCCATGGAAAGCTCTGTTAGACCCTTCGAAAGATTGCCTATTGACTTTGGGAATGGTACCCTCGAGAAGATTGCAGTCAATTCCAAGAAAGTTTAAGCGGGTGCTACTTGTTAAAAGTTCAAGAAAATCGAGACCCCTTTGGCCCAAACTGATGATGCTATTGAATCCAATGTGGTACATTTCTAATCCAATGTGGTACATTTCTAGGTTTGGGAGATTCCCACGCCCCGGTGGTATATTCCCATGCAAAAGATTTCCGGCCAAGTCAATGTGCTTTATGTTTGTGAGATTGTGCAAAGACCAAGGAATTTTTCCAGTGAACTTATCATAGCAAAAGTTGAGTCCTAAAATATTAGGCAATTTGATTCCAATGTCTCCAGGAAGTTCACCCCATAAACTATTAGAAGCTAAAGATAAATATACCAGAGAAGACATGTTATATACAGAGGGAGGGACGCTACCATAGAGAATATTGATGGGAAGATAGAGAAACTTTAAGTTCACAAGAGGACTTATTTTGTTCAGAATTGGGCCGGATAAGCTGTCTGTGCCTAAGTTCAAGTTAACAAGGGAAGATATATTGGTTATTGATGATGGAAAATCACTTCAAAGCTGATTTTGTGCTAAGTTCAGAAGCTAAAGCTGTTTAAGCTGGCTGATTTCTTGAGGAATTCTTCCTGAAAGCTGATTTTGCATTAAATCTAAAGGCCGGAGACCTTTGCAGCCACATATTTGACGGGATGATGCCTTCTATGCTGTTAAAACTTAAGTTCAAAGTTTTAAGACGAAAAAGATTGCTAAACTGATTGGGAAGTTTTCCACTTAACTGATTGTTTTGTAGCTCGAGCGATCTAAGGAAAGAAAGATTACCTGACTAAGGGCTTATTGAACCAGTTATTCTGAGGCTCGACAGATTAGTCCAATGACACCTCGGCCAAGTTTGTTGCATGAAACACCGGTCCAGTTACAAGGTGAGAGGCTTTGGACCCAAGTTGTAAGAGGATTATTAGGAAGTTCTATGGAATTTGAGATTTGATCGAAGTTAAGGCCTCTTTGTCTGTAGAATTTGAAAACTAGCGAGAAGAAGTATAATGATGAAATGAATAGTAGTGATTTTGAAGTTGCCTAAGAAATCCATGCTTGGTTGAAAGAAGAGGAGACTGGTAATAATAAGAACAAACCAAACTCCTATTTATAGGCAGAACTATTGTAGTAGTAGTTGATTTAGTGAGTGCATTCTTCCAGCTTTTGTTTCACGTTAACAAATCACAATGCTTGACCAATTGATACAAGAAATTTGATGTGGGCACTTGAAAAGTATCACAATTGTCTGTTAGAAAGTGGGTTAGAACTTAAGTGGATTAAGTTCACTGTTGTTAGTTCATTTGATGGAAAAACTTAACCGAACATATGTAACATTATAAGCAATACCCCTCAACAAGGAGTCTAATTGTAATGTTTCAGTCAATATATTAGACTTTTAAGTGATGTAATTTTAGTATTATACAAGCTCTATTAAATTTTTCCTTAATTGAACTAATAATATGAGAAGACATAACAATAATAATTTAAATATAATTATGTTATATAAAATAGTGTTTTGAAGTAATTAACCATCCTCCATTGTTTTAAATTTCAAAGTTCCTGATTTACATGCTACATTTTCCAGAAAGATATGAGGACACTTCCGAAGTAGAAGACTCGCATTGGCGAGGAAAATGGAGTATTGATTAAGTTCAAGGTCTTGGATAGACTTGGATTAACTATGCAGAGTTCTCCAAATCACAAGTAGTTTTCTCGTGGAAGACTTTGATTGACTACGCAAAGTTTCCCAAAATACAAGTACTTTCTGGACTCTTTTTTCCCACTTCCAATCATTAGTAGACAATTTTTTCTGTACCCTTATTTCAAGAGATGAGTTTATAATGTTTGTCTCAATTCTAGAAACAATGCCTGTGGTGAGAATAATTATAATTAAAAGTACTTGTTGTTTGGAAATTATCAAATAATTTACTGCAAGTGAATAAAAAGTAAAATTGTTTGGAATTAATTTTAATCACCTACGTTTATTAGGAAGAGTTTATAGCAATGCACAAGTAGCCACAAGGCCGTTTATGAGATTATAAATTATTTTAGAAAATTTAAAGGAGAAATTTGGAACAATTTTCTACC
>JACFYI010003824.1:441309-457967 GCA_014898755.1 Handroanthus guayacan | reverse complement strand
GCCATTTGAATGTGTTGATTTCAAAATTCTACAAAAATGAAGAAGAGAATATAACCATTCATTTATGCAATATTATTAAACACAATATGGTCTTATATCATGAGTTTCCTCCTACCATTTTCTTCGAATTTTATGCCCTCTCGTAAAATTCGAGAAATCATATTTCCTAGTGGGTTTCAGGCCCTTAGAAATTATTTATAGACCCACGAGACATAGCCATTTACAAATAACTCCTTAGGTAGGTAACTTACTTTACCAATTGCATCATCTATGCAACCCCTAAAATATTTTGCCTCATCTTTTCGTGTAGACCTACGAGAGGTAACCATCTATACTATTCAATGTTATGTTTGAGCCACCAATCTTTCTTTACAATTAACTCAATTATGGTCATCCCATGAGACGTAGCCAATGTCATAATTGAACTAATTAAAAGAGTATCACATGCTCGAAGTAGTGATCACAACTTTTCAAGTAGATACGTCCCACGAGACGTAGCCAACGTACCCATCCCGGCAACATCTCATGTCATTTACTTATTGGTGGAAGGCATGGAACATTAAATCCAATTTTATTTGTCCATTATAACTTAATATCATTTTTCTTGTGAAAAATACTTAGATTTTCTAAGTGAGGGTTTTGAAAAAATTGCCAAGACCTCATCAATGTTTTATTCACTCTTATTTAGATTATCTATCCTAAGCATGCATTACTATACATCACAAGGATAATAATCATAGATAAGTAAATAAAAGAATCTAGCATGCTCCTAAGGTGGATGATTATGAGCCTTGACTAAATTATGCACTTAGAGCTATTAGTGCATTATTTAGTAATTTTAGGTGAGTAATTAAATGAATAAATCCTATCTATTACATATGCATCACCATGCTTACATGGCCTTCAGGTCTTGAACTCCTTTATCTTCTTCTTCTTCTTGATTATAAGATATACCATGCATACATGGCCTTCAATCGAAAGAAAAAGAAGACCTCATTATCCTAAATATACTCTCATTACAACATAGAAAGGAGGCATGCATGCCCCATTTAATTACAAACATAATCAATAAATTAATTCATTAAAACCATTTTAATAAAGCTCATAATCATCCCATACATCCATTCAACATCAAACATCCATCACATAAATACTTGAAATTAAATAAACAATAGTTAATTAAACATTCATCATATGAACATATAATTAAAAGCAAATTAGTGCATTATATGCCACTACTTTGCCATTGAATTTTTTTTAATGTAAATCATCAATTAAATGTGGAATTAAACTTAGTTTTAAATCACCTTAAGGTTTCTAAAACCCTCCAACACCTTGGGGATGATTTAAAACACTCAAGGAGATCAAATCACATCAAAAGTCGGATTAAAATATCAAGAAACTTTTCCTTGACTTATTCTTGGGTCTAACTAGCAACCCTTCACTACAAGAAAAAAGGATACTACTACACATTTTTTCCTTGCACTTTTATAGAAGTGTAAGTATAGGTTCAATATTATTGCAGTTAGAAAAAGTGTGGGCTTAGATGTTACTGACCGATTTTACATTTTTTTCATATAAAAAAAGCAGCATCGTTTGGCGAAGGTGCTAAACTTCGCGCCAGAACTTTATTGAAAAATCAAACTACAGAAAAAAGAGCTACCATTTTCATCTTCTCTTTTGCCTTCTTTGCATCTGCTCTCTCTGTCTTCTACAAACAAGTTTCCGATTTTCAGCCTTCCCTTCCACACTAGTTTTCCAGCCCAATTTATATTTTCATGAAGATCTACACTATCTAAAACCCTAGAATCCTCATTCTCAAAAGCCTCTAAAAATCTCCAATACCCATTCATCCTCATCTCTTACACAAGACCAAGGGATTTCACTAGGTCGTAAGAATCGACGGTGGAAATCTATAACCACGTCGAAATTGGTAATCTCTATCTTGGGGGTTCTTCTCTGATTTTTCTTGCTAATCTTTCTTTTCTCTCTCAGTGTTATCTATTACTTCCAATAAATGTTTTGGGTATAGGGATTTCACCAAATTGTCGGACCCGGCGGTGTAAATTGGCAACCACCGGTGCAAATAGGTAATCTCTATCTTGCCGATTCTTCTCTGATATTTCTTGATAACCTCTTTTATCTCTCTTAGTGTTATCTATTGCTTCCAAATAAAGTTGTGTATTTCTTCTTACCTCAGTCTGATGCCATAGTAGAGCAAATCTAGCTTATTGAAAACCTCTTTAATTTCTTCTCAATTGGTATGAATTAGAACTTGTCAATCAATACCCCAAATAGGTTAATTATAAGACTCATGATGCTTTGGTTTGGGCTTCAGTACAAGGAGATGATATTAACTTGTCTTTGTGCCACTCTAATGTGGTGCTTATAGATTCTGTAACAATTGTTTTTTGAAGAGGCACGAAAAGGTGGACCACCAAGTAATTTTACCAATTTTTTGCACTAAAGCTGAGGCAGAGCATTATTTCCAGAATTTAGTCCTCAAATTATTGCCTAATTACAAGCCTTTAACCAAGTTGTTTTATCTTGCAAATTATGGAACTTTGTTCATTCATAATTGAGTGATGTGCTTGTTTCTATAAACGCACATGCTTGGCAATTGTACTTTATGTATATACTTGTTTATTCTTGTCCACTGGAACCTATCTTTCTATTGCTAGTTTATTCTTGCTCACTCGAGCCTGCCCTTCTATTGATTGAGCAACAAAAAGTTAAGCTACAATCTGGTTTTTGAAGTCTGAAGTTGACATAATTCATGATTCTTGACAAAGGACAATTGATTTTGTTGAAGGTTACATAGGCCAATATCATTCTTTTTTATCTCCGAGATTCAGAATCCCCTGCAATTTTGCTATTGGTATTTTGTACTTCTCTCTATTATGCAGCTCATTCTCCAATAAGGTACGGTTTATTCTATTGGGAAGCATTAAAAAGACGAGCCACTTATTAAACCAAGGGGTATGTTTTATGTATACATATATCCAAGTATGTTGATCCTAGCTATAATGTAAGCAAAATTCATATTAATGATCTTTTATCAGATGTAAAATAACTCTTAACATTTATAAATATGTAATTCTTATATCTCAATGACTCGTTTGCAGTGATATTACCAATTGCACCTTATATTTTCTGATGGTCGATTCATGGAAATGTATAGATGGTAAGTGTCTCTCTAAAGTTTTATATAAGTGCTAATATTTTTTCTGATCCAGCATTATATGTATGTTGTTATCTGTTTTATGCTTGCACATTGCTTTTACTTGGACTGCGTAGGATAAGATTTTCTATTTTCAATTTCCGTTAATAAAGATTTTCTTTTTCCTTTTATCAACTATCTACTAGTGGAGAATTTATCATGGATTGAGAGAGCTTGAAATCAGTACCAATACATATTTAAACCAATCCAAGCAGCACATAGATATGCGTATCAACATTGCATGTCAAATATGAATTCTTAGTCTCAACACCAAATGGATCTTTTAAGTATTAACTAACATAAATAGGATACTATTTAAATTATTTACTTTACGTATAAAGTTTGAGAATATAGTTACTTGATTAGAAGGCTGCCTGATTCAAGGCACACCTATCTACTGTTCCTCGTATATGTTACCCTTGACTATGGCATTTGATGATTTCCAGAAAAGCCTATTAGAGCACATGGTTTTCAAAACTTTAGTGTATCTTTGATGCTAGTCAATCTTTTCAATGAATGAATGAAATTATTTTCTTCAATAACAGAGTATGAAAGATATGCCTTACGAATTCAAGAGATGCCTTAATTTCTTGAAATTTTCACCCTTGATACTTAACACTGTCCACTGACATATTGATGGAGAGTAAATATTTAACAGTTTGTATGATCTGCCTCAAATGTATCTTACATTTTTTGGGGATTAAGTACCAAGCAGTATGCCTATATGGTAAATTTTGGGTACTTGTTTTGAGAGAGTACTTGGGAAAGCATATAATATTTACCAATCTATGACAGAAGAAATTCTCAGTTCCAATATCTTTCTTAGTATAGACTCTTGCTTGCTTTTTATATGTTGAGTTTAATTTATTGTGGGGATTATAAACATACAAATTTGTTATGACCTAAGCAGGGGCTGGTTAATTTCTTTTGAATTTGTTTGTTTGTTTAGCTATTTGTTTAGCTATTTGTTTTAAGTTTTATTTATTGCAAGCTTAACTCTTGTGATTTTTCCTATTGCATAAAGGTCTTACAGGATGAGTATGATTAATAGAGCGAAGTTGGATCTTGCAAATGGATTATGTACTTTAGGCTTGTTTTAATTGATAGTACTTATCATTTTATCTAGTGCGTAATTATTCAATTGTTGGATCAATTAATTTTTGTGATTTTTGTAACCAGCTTAATCTAAATGATATGTATTTGGATGAAATAGATGTTTTTGAAAGTTGAATAGATACTTTATATTTTGTTTTTGATTTAGAGATGTAAAGAAATACATTGAATACTGTTGCAACCTAGTTTTGGTGTCCTCTACTTTCAATATTTTAATGCTAGTGTTTTAGTGTATGGTTGAGGAATTGATTTCATATGAAATAGTAATTGTTGTTGCCTATGTTTTGTATTTCAGTTAAAGTCAAGAAAGGTAGAAATATATGTCTATGCCCACACTTTGATAAGTGGTAAAAGTTTGCATTGTAACAATATAAGTCTAACATTACACATTATTACGTAAGTAAATATTTTTGTTAAAAAATAATAATGTTGTGATTTCTATTTTATTACACTCAGGAAGTGTAACAACACATGCCTAGCACCACAGTTTCATACTGTAATCTTAAGTTTTTAATGAACTTCTCAAATTTTTTGATCACATATCAAAGTGTGGTATAAATTCTATATTCTTACATTTAGGTGTGAAATCATATCTTTTACATGCACCACACTTACAAGTGTGGTATTTGGCTTGGACCATGGTGAATGATGCCACACAAATAGAAACCGTGGTGTGTGTTTAAGTGTGGTAATATGTGATCTATTGCCACACATTGAAATGAGATTATATCCCTTTTCTGTTGTAGTGCTTATTCAAGAATTTTTAGAAAATGTTTCTTAACTTCTAAAATTACCAAATTTGAACCACATGTTCCCAACATATAATAGATGACTCAAAAAATCAAGGAGTACAAAAATAACATCAATCAGAGCACGAAAGAACTAAGTTACTGTAGGTTTGGTGCACAGACATAGCACTCTCGGGTCTATTCGGCAGTGCTCATTCAAAGATTTTTAGAAAATTCTCCTTAATTCCAAAAATCACCAAATTTAAAATCATAGGTTCCCAACACATGGTAGATGATCCAAAAAATCAAGGAGCATAAAAATAAAATCATATAGGGCACCGAAAAGGACCAAACCCTAGAGTATAGTGCACACATTTTCCAAAAACTTGAATATGTTCTTAATATAATTTTCATGCTCTAATTTATGTAATTTTTTATCCAACCTATGTTAGATCCAATCCAATATATGTATTGATCTCCTAAATGTTTTAAAACAATTTTAAAATAATTGATCACAATAATCCACATTAATTCCACATCTAATCACAAAATCAACACCAACAATTTCAATATTCATCAAATTGAATTCAAATCATGCTAGATCAACATATAGCATCAATTATCACATAGATTCAAGCCACAAGCATTATTTAGTGACCTCCAATTTGTCAAATTGAATCAAGATCACCAAATCTAACAATAATCCATCACATGAATTAATGTTTTAACAAAATCTAAATCTAGCTCATATATTTTGCTCGGATACCACTTGAAGGTGAAGGTAAGGAAAATCAATCAAAATTGCAGTGGAAGAAAAATTAAATTACCTTCATCAATCATGAATTAATAGCCTAAACCTTCAAGAATCACCATGTGAGCATAGATCTAAATTTAAAGGTGAGCAGATTACCTTAATTCTATTGAAAAATCAATTCAGCCGTGAGCTTAGAGAGGAGACCGAAAATTTCTTTTCTCCCCTTGATCAACTCTTTAATCCACTTGATTATCCAATCCAAGGCTTGACCTGCCCCAACTCTTGAAGAATTTCCTTGATCTTCAATCAAATCTTCATAGGACCGAAAGCGTTTCCTAAAACACTTCAATGCCGTGACCTTGATTGCTTGAATCAACTCTTGATTCTTCAATCTCTTAGGCGGATTCACACTTTGATGTTGGATCCACACTTCCTCTTTTGAAGCCTCTCAAGTTTATGGTTAGATCTAAATTTAGGGATGAAGATCTAATGGAGAAGATAAAGAGGGAATTAATTTTTGGAGGGAAAGAGAATACTTAAAAAACTTTCATATTTTTCTTGTGTAATTTTCAGCCATATGGAGTGTTTTTGGTGTGATGGTAGTTATTTTATATCCCACTTGAAGTCCTAAGTGGTATGGAAGTTGGAGGAAAGAATCTAGATCTTCCTTTTAGATTTCAATAGTCCACATGGCATCCAAGTAGGATATTTCATGTGGTATTTTAATTAACACTTTAATTAAAATGCCATTGGTTCTCCAACTTCGCATTTATGGAATTAAATTCTCTCTCCAATTTAATTCTTCTACTTGAATCAATTAAAATAAACTATTAAAATTAATTGAATTAAATTAAGAATTAATTTAATTAGACTAACTTGATACATCAAATTAATCTATCCAAGAATACCTACTTTGACTTAGGTCAAACATTTTGACTTTTAGTCAAAAACCCTCTTCTTTAGCCTAAAACCGATGTAGGCGATTTCTCTCTAATCTAATTAGAGAATTTCTATTAAATTCATCCTGAGAATAATATCTAGGAAGGGTATGACCTTTGGGTTCATCAATTAATTAGACATGGGCTCGTAACTCTTTACGATTTATGATTAATTAAACTATTTAAACTATTTAACTATAAGACATGTACTTTAGTAAGAAAAAGAGGAATGAACTTTACGTGAGCAAGTTGAATTGAATTGCTTTGAGTAAGTGACGATGTGCCGAAAGTGATACCCGAATCACTCACACGCTATAGCACACCTCGACACGACCATCTAAACAACCTTTCCTACTTGTATTCTAGATTACCAGGTCTGAGAAAATTTAGAAACTATAAGATACCAAGTTAGGGTGTTTCGGAGGAATCAGAAAATAGAATAAGCAACTTGGGAATATGAATTTTACCTATTTGAGTTAATGAGTAAATCTAGGGACCAGATTCTTTTAGAGAGGAGATTATAACAACCCAAAAATTTTCTTAATATTATTTAAAATATTTCTCTTATCAATTCAAAATTTTTCCGATTTCTTTTATGGTTAAATTCCTCGATAAAGAAAAACATCGTTTAAAATTTTTTGTCGACCCAAATTTATTAAAAATATTTTATTAATTTCAAAAATATTTTATTTAGGTCCAAAGGTTTCCATAATATTATTTTTACACCCTTAGTTTCAAAATTTAAAACCTAGCGTCATTTTAAACAACTTTAATCGCTATTGTCCAAAATATTTTACGCGGAAAAAATATTATGATTTAGTAACCAAAAAATTCTCTAATTAAATATTAAAATGAGAGAATTTTTCTAATTAAACTTTTAAGCTCTCAATTTTATCGATAAATATTTTTATAACATTTTTGAGAAACAACTTCAATCGGTAGTTATTTTTCTGTCGATTTGAGACTTCTCCCCCAATAAAAAATATTTGACCACCTTTGAAAAATTTTTCTTACATTCGAAAATTATTATATATATCATTTTAGCCCAAGAAATAAATTTTAGCTCAATTTTTAGTTCAAAGATTTAACCCAAATCTTCATCCATCACATACCACCTTTTATATTACATTAAATACTATATATAAAACAAAATATATATACATATATGGAGCCAACCAAACACCTCTTCTTGGCAAAGATATTTTTATTTTATATCTCCAAATTAGTCTTCCACCTAGTCAATAGGATGAGAACAAAACAAATTAAAAAATGATAAATGAATTCCATGTTCATTTTATTAAAATTGCATTTGATTTGGAAGACACCCCTTTAATTTTCACTCTCACCCACCTCTCTCTAATCTCAAAACCCTCGTCACTCTCTCATCTCGCAACTTCTCTCTCTATTTTCAGTTGGGCAACCGTCAAATTTCAGGTATAAATCTTAACCTCTCTTATTAGTCATTAAAGTTTGCAAGAATTGCTGTTTTTCACTCACCCCATCTCTTCTAATCTCAAAACCTTCATCCCTCTCTTATATCCCAACTCCTCTCTCTGTTTTCAGCTAGGCAGCCATCAAATTTCATATATATATCCCATGGATTTGATTTGATCTTTATTCCTTTGATTAGTCCTGATTCATGAGATTGATTGAATATTGGTAATGATTGATTGATTGAGCTTTTTGTATATAGAACCATGAAGATGAACTTATGGGTTATAAGAAATTTATTGGATCATTACCCTTAGATTTGGAAGTTAGATGATTTTACGGAACAAGTGAAGTTTTGAAAATCATGACTTTGCTCTTGGATAGCTACTGCCTGCGCAAACACTTCATTTTAAAAATTTGAAAACCCCACTTGTACTGCTCTAAAAATTGCATATAAGGTATCATTGGAAACCTCACTGAGTCTAAATGTTGTTGGGACCAAAATTACCCAAAAATAAGGAGAAAATGATAGAAAAAGTCATTTGAATATAGCTTGCTAGTCTGTCGGGAATAGGGAAAGTTCTCTGCAACACTTTCCACTTCCAAAAATTGAAACCCAAACTTTTCTATATGAAAAAAATCTATGAAATCAGCCATTGAAAACCTTATCAAGTGTAGTTAGTATAAGATCAAGAATCACTCAAAATCATGGAGAAAAATAATCAAAAACCCCTTTAGAACTGAACTTGCCAAATTACCCACGGATTAAGGGAGCTACTGGAGTGAATCTTGCAACATCTTTCACTTTCAAAATTTCAAAATCAATCTTTCATTCACCGAATCAGCCCCAAAAATAGCAGTTAGAAAGCTTGTTAAGTGTAAATAATGTTAGACTTAAGAAACACTGAAAAACAAGGAGAAACATATCCAGAAACGTTTTAAGAATTCAACCTGCCAAAATGATCAAGGTTTATGGCAGAACCATAAGTCAACTTGAAAAATTTATAACTAATAAACCACTCGGTGAAATTTTAATATAAAACCACCGTTGGAAAGCTTGTCGAGTCTAGATAGTCATAGAAAGAAATTGCCAATTTTTACTCATTAGGATATATCTAGAAAAATGCTATAGATCTGACTGTCATAATTGAATCGTGAATTTTATATGATATAAAGATATGGTCTAATATCTAAATGATCTTGATGTTAATAGGTTAAATTAACTCGATGAATTAGACAATCTCAATATCATCTTGGGACTTAAAGCTTAAGAACCAGAGGTAAGGGTTATTACTGTAATCATTCTTGAATTTCCTACTATGTTCATGTTTTGAACATTGTTCTTGTTATTGGAAACATTGAGATTTGGGCATATTGAACAACTTATGAAATATCTTGATGCCATATACTCGATTGATCATGAATGAGGATTTGTCGAATATAAGAGACTCAAGACAACATTTAGAATTTCTTGGTTTGGAATTCTAATACTTCGAAAATGAGATTTTGGACAAAATCCTTGCAAATCTTATCTTGGACAAACAAATGAATTCTATGTGACCTTAGTTTAAATATTTTGTACATGATTTCATGATTTGAAATTATTACAAAAGCATAAACTTTTCTTTACTTATTTAAGTATTTTGAAAATACAAAATTTAAGCTTAAAACTTACAAAAGGAAATGTTTTTAAAACATGAAATTTTCATAAATTTTTCCTGGATTTATTAGAATATTTTCAAAATACAAATATTTAAGTTTCAAAGTGATTTGCCCAAATTTTCAGATTTCAGTCCTATCTCATTTCTTTTAAATGCTTTAATGTTCAAATTGATCTTCTTATGTCCGACGATTCGTTCTAAACACTATATCCAATGTTCAAGATCCTTCGTTATTGATCCGATGATAATTTCATTGTTATGTTCGAATTCTTAAAACCCATTGCATGATTGTTAGGCCCAGGGAGGCTCAAGAGGGACACTGGGTGGCATCGGGCCAATAGATGAACCTTTGGTAGGTTTTCCAAATAGTTGGACCTAAGTTTGGTTCCAATTATGGACAGTTCTGTGAGAACCTGGAGGTAGGTTTTCAAAGGGCTAGTCCTGATACTCGTGGTCGACCGAGCTGCGGCAGCTGTGTCTCAAATATGTGTGGGATTGCTCCCCTCTGAACAGCCATTCGAGGGAGAGACAAGAGGCATAAGGGTATAATTTGATTGTTTCGGAGTTATAAAGGTGACAGATCCACCAAATACTAGTTCAACCATATTTATTTCGATATTCATATTTATTGTTGAAATTTGAGCTCATGATTTAATTCTCTTATGGATCGTATTATTATGAATATCGAATTTCTATTATTAAGCCTTTTGGCTAATTGAGTGTTTGTGAAATCATGATATCAATTGTTCTTGAGGTCTATTTAATCATATTGATATCTCAAAATCCTGGAACACATTTCTTTGCTACCCTTGTTCATGGTTATGGCAATGATCCTTGCTGAGTCAGTGGACTCGTCCCCTTAACTCTACTATTGTAGAAAATTCATTTAAGGAAATTTCATGGTTTTGAAGACCTGAGATAAGAATTATGGTGTACCGATGATAATGTAATAGCATTAGGTAAAGTTATATGACTTATGTTGAAAGTTGGTGATATATTTATACTATTGGACGATGCATTGAAACTGATTATGTAAATTTTGCGATTTAGACTATTTATTCATGTACGTGAGTAGCATTTTCGACCTAGGGCGGATGCTCTAGGATCCGGGCCGTTACAACAAGGATATGAAGAAGATGGTCATTTTATTTATATTGCAAAAATTAGATCGTTTACACAAGAACAGTTTTTACAAGCCAAATTTAATTCGTTGTAGGGCACTACTCTAATAGTCAGCTATACAATAGCATATATACAAATATACGCAATGATTAATGGCAACTAATGACAGTTAGGTAACTGATTTATCCTCCTATAGCACCCCACAGGCTGGAGAACGTATGTTAAACATTTCCAGCTTGGAAATTATCTCCTAAAATGGGGACAACTCTAAGTGGTTTAGTGAATAATCTACGAGTTAAGCACTAGATAGTTCTAATCCATTATCTTCAATAGTCTGATGCTCTTAAGCTTTCTCTCATTTCTGTTCCACTTTTTGGCAACAATTATCCAAAGTGGAGCCAAGCAATGCATATTGCACTCACTGTCAATAACAAAACTAAGTTTATAGATGCTTCTATCCCTTTCCTAAATGAGAATCCTTTCTTTCTTCATGCTTGGAAATGTTGCAATAATACAGTCCTATCATAGCTCCTCAATTTAGTTTTAAAGGAAATTTCTTCCAATATTCTTAACACTAATTTTGCTATCAACATTTAGAACAACTTGTGAGAGCATTTTTAACAACAAAATGAGCCTATTTATTTCAACTGCATAAAGATCTCCTTACCAATCTGTGGAATTAGAATTCCATGGCCTCGTATTTCACCAAATTCAAGTCTTCGTGGGAAGAGCTCTCTATCTTTAAACCTAGCTGCATAGGTAGCAAATGCACTTGTGGTGGTGTTCTTGGACTTACTTTGTTCTACCAAATGGAGTACGTTATCATGGCTTAAGGGTTTCTAGCCACATTTGTACTATCAAGAGTCTTTTTTCTTCTCTTTATTCTACATCCCCCACTACCATGATTCTTCCCAATCATGATGCCATTATTATTGCTTAAGTTGGCGACATTTGTTTTCCCTAATTTAAGCTGACAAATGTTTTGCTTGTTCCTCATTTTCATTATAATATTATCTCTTTTAGCTCATTAATATGCCCTAACTCTTTTTCTATCAAATTCATATAGTCTTGTTGTTTTATATAGGATGCTCAGACTCTCTAGATGATTGGCAAGGCTAATCGATAGACTTTATATTTTTTATCTTTTATGTAATTCTAGAAATCATAGTGATAAAAATATCTCCAGTACTCTTTGCCATAATCATCCTGGTCATTTGTTTAATAAACAACTACATTTACTTTAAGAACATCTAACTTGTACCTTTGCTAAGGATAATGAAAGCACTCCTTGTAGCATCTCTCCTTTGGCAAATTTTAAATGTCTTCCTTTCCTTTCCAATATTGCTACTTCATCCCACCTCTTTGATCTTGTTCACATCAATGTTTGGGGACCATTTTCTATTACTTCATAGGCTTGATATCATTTCTTTCTCACTATTGTAGATTATTGTTGTAAATTCACTTTGCTTTACTTACTAGAACATAAGTCTAATGTCTCATTTGTTAACCTAGGTTTTTTGCAAATGTTAAGGCTTAGTTTAATGCCGACACTATGATCATACGTTCTCATAATGCTTAGGACTAAATCTAAGTAAATTCTATCAAGAAAATGGTGCTCTTTCATCAACCTAGCAGTGTTGAAAAACCTCGATAGAAGGGTTGTTGACAGAAAGCATTAACATATTTTGAATGTTGCTTGAGCACTTTATTTTCAGTCCAAAATACCTTTAATGTTTTGGTATGATTGCGTTCTTACTACTATCCTTTTTATAAACAAAAGCCCCACCCCTCTTCAAGAAAACAAGTCACTTTATGAAACTCCATATAGTAAAACACCACAATATGACAATTTTTAGGGTTTTGGGGTGCTTTGCTTATGCTACAACCCTTTGATCCAATGGAGAGAAGTTTGATTCTTGTGCATGTTCTTGTGTATTCATGGAATATCTTAGTGGAACTAAAGGTTACAAATTATATGATAAAAAATCTAAACAATTATATGTTTCAAGTGATGTAATTTCTAATGAAACTATATTTCAATTTCATGATTTGTCTATTGATAGTACAATGCATTATCCATTTTCAAATGCTATTGTTCTTTGTGCAATAGGTGAGGTTGATTTTCCAGAAACTACTCCTTCATCTTTCTCTTCCCTTCCTCCCTTCGCCACTCTACGCATGTCTTAAAACCTCTCAACTATCTATGGGATTATCATTGCCATCTCTTAAGTCAGGATACACCTATGGGATTATCATTGCTCTTGCTATTAAGCAAACAACAATTAAATTATTAGTTTCTTTAGCTGCCATCAACAACTAGTTTTTTTGTGGTAGTTAGACATTAACAATGCATTTTTTATGGTGATTTGGATGAAACTATCTATATACATGGACTTACCTTTTAATTATTTAACCAAGGGGGAGAGAATTAACATCCACTGGTTTGTAAACTTTAAAAATCTCTTTATGGTGTAAAGCAGGCATCACAGCAATGGTTTCATAAAGTTTATCATTCTCATAAAGAACTTGGTTTTACTCAATCTAAATGTGACTATTCCTTATTTACTTGTGGATCTCAAGATTCATTCATTGCTCTTTTAGTTTATGTAGATGATATCATCTTAACTGGACCTTTGAGTAGCATCATTATGGAAACCAAAGCTCAATTCCAATCCTCTTTCAGCTTAAAGGATCTTGGTTACCTCAAGTGCTCCTTTGCTTGGAAATTGCAAGATCAAAGGCTAGAATTTGCTTCTCTCAATGCTAGTATATGTTATAGTAGTTGGAAAAAATTGGATTTTTGGGGTGCAAACCTCTTAGTCCCTATATTGATCTAAAATTAAGTCTGGCCATGTCTGAAGATGATTTCTTTCCTGACGCTACCCAATACTGAAGACTAATCGGCAAACTAATATATCTTACCATAACAAGGCTAGACATAGCCTTTAATGTTCAACGGTAGAGCCAGTTCATTGCCAAGCCTTGCACATCCCATTTAAAAGCTACCCATCACTTGCTTTGCTATTTTAAGGGAAGCATTGAGCAAAGTGTCTTCTTTTTTTTCTAATAACTCATTATAGGTAAAATGCTTTTGTGATGTGGTTGAGGGGATGTGTCCTGACTTAAGAAAATCCATATTAGGGTATTGCATGTTTATGGACAATTCATCAGTGTATTGGAAGTCAAAGAAGCAAACTACTATTGCAAAGTTCTCTGCAAAGGCAGAGTATAGAGCATTGGCAGCACTCACAAGTGAAATATCTTGGATCCATTAATTTCTAGCTAATCTTCATATCAACTTAGAGGCACCTACCTCTGTGTATTATAACAACCAATCTGTGTTGTACATTGTGTCAAATCCAACATTTTATGAAAGAACTAAAAACATTGAAATACAATTCCATTTTATTTGAGAAAGAGTTTTCTTAGGCGATGTTGAACAGCTTTTAGTTAAGCCTTAAGATATGATAGCTGATTTCCTAAGAAAAGGACTTTACCCAGCCAAATTACAAGCTTTATTGTCCAAGGTGCTGGTAAAAAAACTTGTTATGTCCACCTTGGGGGGGGGGGTTATCAAGCCAATGAAGCTATTTATATCACGGATAAACCTTTAGCAAAATCGCACTGTGACTTCAAGTCATGTTTCTCTAGAAAGTCAATGCCTAATGTTGTTAGGTTTTGTTAGTATAACAAACTATTTTCCTTCTTTTGCTAACAATTAGGGCTTTATTCTACTCTATTTAGACCCCTATAACTCATCACGTATCTCTGTACAATCAAGAATTACCCTCAAGAAAATTTTTTATCTTTCTTTGCCTCTCAAGTTCGTTTATATTCATATTTTTCATATTATAAGAAGTTGTAGTACAAGAATATGCATGTACGACTAATTTTTAAGAATTAGATGCAAACGATAGTCCAAATATGAATAGTAATAATTGCATCACTTTTAAAAATTCAACCCCCGCATACATGGATTGGTAATATGCATATGTTTTGAGAGATTTCATAGGCTATGTGTGTTTTAGAGAGAATCCACCTAAAGTGGCCTCGAAGAAAAGGTGTTATGGAGCTCACATGTATATTACAATTTTAATTATCATTTATTAATAAGCAAATCAAAAATATTGAAATGAAATTATTTTTAAGCATCCTAGATGGAAGCACTCAGAGCCACAACAATTGAAACAAAGTCGCCAAACAACAAAAGTTATTTTCTAATCACATGAACTGAATTTGTTTTGGCAGAACACATGCATACTATTAAAGTTATTTTTGAATAAAAGAATAAATATTATTTAAATTATATGTAACAGTACATAAGATTAAACTTAAATTAACTTACTAATTTATTTCATTTAAATTTTCAATTAGGGTTGGAGTTGAATTAAAATTTAAAATTGGCTTTACAATTCCTAAAGTTTTGCTTTAGTTTAAATCGCTCGATGAAAATTCTGATGCATTTTTGGCAAAAAAAAACCCTTCACCAACTTATGAAATTTTTTAAGGACATAATTGTAAATTAAAATTATAAGTTGCACGATCCTTGAGCTTTTAATTCAAATTTTTAAGTTATGCATGTGTAAAAATAGTGTAAGTTGAGATTTCAACATTGTTGCTCAAGCTTCGGAGAAAAAAGGAGGGCCTCCTCCTCTCTTGGCTGACATGGAAGAATTTAATGACATGATCATGGATTGCGAACTGGATGATGGAGGATTTGAAGGGTCTCCATTTACGTGGACTAATAACTCTACATGGGAGAGACTGGACAGGGTCTTATTGTCAACAGCATGGTCTCGTGACTTCACTCTAACCAGAATCCAGCACCTTTCCAGAACGGTATTTGATCATCATGCTCTTCTAATTTCCTTTGAACTGGGATTGATGCGAGGTCCATCTTGCTTCCGGTTCCAAGACATGTGGATTAGGCATCATGATTTTTTGAAGAAGGTTCAAGATTGCTGGGCCAGACCAATCGTTGCTACTGGTATGTCCAAGCTGTTCTTAAAACTCAAAGGTCTGAAGATTTCACTTAATTTGTGGAATAGAGAGGTCTTTGGCAATATCTTTGATAGAGTCAAGAATGCGAAAGATATGGTTGCCGCTGCTGAGGCCAAGTTTGATGGTGACCCTTCAGAGCCTAATCTCTTGGAGCTCAAGAGGTGCAATGCAGTTCTCAATAGAGCCCTGGCCATGGAGGAGGACTTCTGGAGACAGAAAAGTACGTGCAAATGGCTTCTTGAAGGTGAGAGAAACTCGAAATACTTTCATTCAATGGTGACTAGGAAACGGATGAAGGCACAAATCTTCAAAATATGTGATGGCGGGAGAACTATCTCTGACCCGGAAGAAATCAAGGAATCTGCTGCCCAGCATTTCAGAGCTTTTTTCTCTGGAGCCCCTGTGCAGTTCACTGAATCAGACATCGACATTATTCCTGCTGTCCTATCCCCTGAAGATTCTGAAGCTCTATGCGCTCCCCCTGATATGGAGGAGGTTAAACGGATTGTGTTTAGTATTGATCCAGGCAGTGCAGCTGGCCCTGATGGCTTTGGTTCCAAATTCTTCCAGACATGTTGGGATATAATTGCGGAGGATGTTCTTGAAGCTGTGCACGATTTTTTCAGCGGATCTCCCATGCCCAAGGGTTTCACGTCAACCTCCATCTCCTTGGTGCCTAAAGTTGCATCC
>JACFYI010003824.1:407828-419678 GCA_014898755.1 Handroanthus guayacan | reverse complement strand
TTGACTGTCCTGACTGTACTGTACTATTTTACTGAATCACATTCATGTCTATTATTGTCTTGCTTTTTCATTCGTATTCTTCTATTCCTATTTTCCACCACAAGTTTTACTGGGTTAGTGGACTCATGATTCCATAATATCATATAGGTTCCTAGACCAAGATATGACTGTCTGGAGCTCTGTATAGACTGTGGATTTCCTTTTGGGATAAATGCACATGTTTAAGTTTGTATCGTTAATGATTGTACGGATTGGAACTGATAGAATTTTGAATGGCCTATTTTGTCTAGTTAGAATTAATTGTATTTTGGAATTATGGGCTTGTAAGGATATTATGATGTTATAGCATGTATGATTTTATGTTTTAGTTCCTGTTTTAGATTTAGATTATTTTTCCAACCGCAAGTAACGTCCCAGATCACGGGGCAGAATGCTATCGTGACTCGGGGTGTTACAGATAAGGAGTTTATATGTGATATTGGGAGAGATAAGAGTGACAGTTTCACCAAATACTAGTTCTACCTATTTTATTCGATTGTATATTTAATATTGAGCTCTCCTCTCGCGTTCTTGATTCTATTTGATTATCGAACTCCTAAGATTGTATTTCATCTTATATTTTGTTGATAAATTTTCGCTAGCTCACTACTTGATTCATTGGTTTGTTTTGATTTTTGGTCTTATCATTTTTAGTCATAATTCTTACTAAGTCAGTGGACTTATGTTAATAATTTACCATGTATAGATGAACGAATTTCAAAGGTTATCATGGCTTGAGAGCTTATGACTTTGTTTTATGTTGGTATAGACGTATACCCATGACGACAGTTGTTATGTTTCGAGGTTGTAGTTTATTTTAGCTTGTATTGTAAGACTGTTGTTTGAAAATGTTGGAATAAGATTGTAATAAACGGCTGTAGAATATACATATGATTTTGTAAGAAGGTTATGTTTAAAGTTTGTACTTGAGAATTTTTTTTAGAGCCCTCTCTACGGGTAGCAATTCTGGTCTAGGGATGGATGTTTTAGATCCAGGTCATTACAATTTCCAGGGATAGCTATTAAAATTTCACTTAATATCAGGGATAATTCTCAGTCATTCGTCAACTTAAACAAACCGTCATTACTTTTACGGGTGGTTTTCGTAATTTAAAAAGCTTGAGGGGTGGTTGTTACAATTTCCTCTAGTGTCAAGGGCTAGACAGTAATTTACCCTATAATATATATATATATATATGTGTATATTTTTTTCCCCTTAGAGAATTTAAGGTAATTCATGTATATCATTCTCATTTCATATACAATTAACTATTTTTTCCACCAATTCAAAGTGCATCAATAACAATAAACATAAGGGATAATTACCTCAACACTAAGTATAATTACCAAAACATCCCCTGAAGTTTGGATAATTAACATTATTCCCCTTTGGGTTTGGATAGTTACAATACACCCTCTTGAAAATCCTAAACATTACAATGAACTCCCCGGATGAGAGTGTGAAATTATAATATATATGCATGCGTTTAAAAAGTGTAACTGTAATATGTTCATACATTCAAGAGGTGTAATTATAATTATACATTAGTTGAAATGTATAGTAGGGGGTGTAATAATAATTATTCAAATATTTGGGGTATAGAAGTAATTATCTCTAAACATAATGGAAAATTAATACTTGTCATAATACCTAAAAGACACAAATCATGCGAATAAAAGAGGATATTGTTTGTACACAAATTTAGAATGCACCATTTTCATTATTAAAAAATTTAAAATAAAAATAAATTTATTGTTAAATAAGCTGCTCCTTTAAGAAAAATAGAACTTATTGTATCGTGAAATATAAAGCTATTTATGAGACATGTATACAGAAGAAACAATAGTGAAAGTTCTATTTTTATTCTGCATATGCTTTTGTTATATCATTGATAAAACGTTTCTCGTACATGTAATTATTTTTAATTGTTCCAAAAATTATTTCAATGCAGCATTCTTGATATATTTCAATTTCTTTAGTTTATCTAACAAACGAAAAATTAAATTAGCGTATTCTTGAGTTAAAGAATGCTATCATTTGCTTTTTATTTCCGAATGTTAGTGGTATATAGCATCAACCATATGTTATATTCCAAAATGAGATAACGAAAGAAAGGGAAACAAAGAGGAAGTTCGTTGTAAGTGGAATAATTATAAAAAAAAAATCCCATTTAATTTGTAACAAATAGTGAATTTGATTATTTCTACTCATATAAGTCTATAAATATTATTGTTGTCCAACATCCTTAGAGAAAAAAAAAATGAAATAATTAAAAATTGCAATAAATCTTCATACCATGAGATAGACACAAAATCAGTAAATGTTCATTTCAAGGTGCTCATATATAGTTTACTTTTATGCAAATAATTAAATTTTTAAAGCCATGTTTAGTTGGGGATCAAGTTGGGCTTATGAAGGTTTGATTATGGATGATATGTTCGATGGTTTTAATTTGAGATAGTGCCAAAAAAAAAAAAAAAAAAAAAAAAAAAAAAAAAAAAAAAAAAAAAAAAAAATTACTTTGGTGGTTTAAGTTAGTCTATTTATCGTAATTTGGTTTATTTATTACTTTATTAGTTGGGAAGATGTAGGTTTAGGTAGTTAAAGACAAAAGAGCCCTTAATCAAGTCAAAAAAATTTTAGCCAATATAAATTTAACAAATTTACATGAAAAAAATTAGTTACACTTTAAAATTAATTACTAATTGGTGGTGATAGTACAATTATAGTGAAAAAATTAAGAAAATCTTCAAGTTGAAGTGTGGATATCTCGCTCTCTTTAAAAAGATTCAAGCCTACTGCTGTGACACCCCGAAAATTCCCCTAAAATAAAATCTTGAATCACCGATTTTTCGAATAATAACTTGTTTTCAAAATCACGAGCACCGTTTTAACCTCAAAGTAAGTTTCGTACATTTGAAACATTTTCTCTCTTTGAGTCCCGATTTCTTGTATTAATCCGGTCCAATAAATCTTTTAAGCCCACAAAGAAGCCCAAAATTTAATACATGATAGCCCAACACTTTTGACCCATTAATCAATTTTTTTTTAAAAAAAAGGAAATCAGATCAGATTTCCAGTATGGGCAGTCGGAGTAATCCAGCAAAGTGAGGGATTGGTTTCCAATTTTTAATTGGAAAAATTTGAGAACCAAGAGATGCAAATTCTTCTCCATTATAAATAACGGGTGAAAGATATATCATTTGCTGGAACATTCAATTTCTTGCTGAAAATCTCATCCTTCTTCCTTTCTTTTCCTCCCTCTCAGCCGGCTCCATTTCCACACATACACTTGAATTTTTTAGCAACAAAGAGGAAAATCAAAAAGGGGAAAAAGGGGTGGAGGCACTCTTTTGACTTGTGGTAAGTTTAGTTTATGCTAAGACTAAGAGTTATGTTAAATTATGATTAAAGTTTGAATTGGATTTGTGATCTTTGTTTAGATGGTTGAACGAGTATACGGAAGCTCGGTGTTTTTACAACTAAGCTTGGACTAATGTCAGATTTATGGGCTCTCATTTCCTTTCCTATGAGCATATGATTCTTGTTATGGTTAGAAAGTATGATTTTGCACCTAAGCTATTGATATCATGATTTTTTTTGAATCGTTGCTATTGTGAGCTTATATCGTTATCTTCGTCATTCTTGTTATTATAAGCTCTATTCCATATTTAAGAGCTCTTGTATAACCTTGGTATAATTAACTATGCTTTGGATTGGGATTAAATTTTGGACATTGGATTAAAAAAAAATTTGAGGCAAATATAGTTGTTTTTTTTTTTAAAAAAAAGAAAAACGGACAGCTTCTTGGGTAGCTCCGACCATCACAACCCTTCACTTCTCAACTCAAAAACTCAACTTTCACTCGTCCAAATAGCCTATATGATATACCGTTAGAAACATATTTGGGTGTAAATGTCTTTAGAATAAAAAATTATGAAAAACAAAGAATAAAAATGAATGAAAACACCTTTAGAATGTAGGTTGCCACTTCTACTGAAAACTGGAAAGATTTTTGTCTTACCTCCAACTTCCCGACCTTGAAAACTTGACTTTCTCTTGTCCAAATAATCCATATGATATACTGTTGGAAACCTCTTTAAGTTTAGATAACGTTAAAACCTAGATTCACTCAAAAAAATGGAAAAATATGGCCAAAAACACCCTTAGAACCTGACCCGCCAGATTTCCGAGAAACAGGGATGAGCTCTGCCACGACTTCCACTTTCCAAATTTTAAAATTGAACTTTCCCTTATCAAATTAACCCAAAAAAGATACCATTAGAAATCTTATCAAGTCTAGTTCTTTATGGAGTTAAAATATGAATTTTAACTCATTGAGATGAATTTTTAAAGTGGCCGGAAAATGGACTGCCGCTAGGAAGATGTAGATCTTGAGCTAATTTGATATTTTTCTTTAAATGCAATGTCTTTAAATTCAAACTCCATATCTTTTAACAAAATCAATTTTGATGATCCAAATGAGATCTTAAATCCAAAATCAAATTAAATGAATTTTGATATTTACGTTTGTTACCATTTGATTTTCGTCTATATTCAACCACTCAAAACCTATTTAAGACTTTGAAACGAAGTTTCCCACAGTCTATGATTCCAATTGTGATCCATTTGTTTTCTACAGTCCGTGATTCCAATTTTGATCCATTTGTTTTCTACAGTCTGTGATTCCAAATTCCAATTTGTTTGATTGATATGATTGACCGAATTTTTGAATTGTTTATTTAAATGTCAATGGTCAATCAAATATGTGCCGAATGGCTTCATGTTACACGATATGTTCGAATGTCCCATTTATTTCTTGCCTCATGAATGAATACTATTGGGCCTTGGGGATTTTCATGAGTATCAGATACAAGCAATATTGGATTGACTATCGGAACCCTTGGAAATCCCCTACTATTGGGTAGAGTGGATGAGCCCTGGAGGTAGGGTTTTGAAAGGCTACCTTAAAGCACTTAGATAGTCAATAGTGCTTTTACTATATTGGCTCTTTCGAGGGCATTGGAGGGATAAGGATGAAATTGTTTGAATATATAAGGGTGATAGATCCACCAAAACTGCTTGATTCAGCCTTAAAGACTTGAATGTGATATCTGTTTATTGTTTTCTGGCTGATTCGACTGTCTTGACTGTTCTGATTGTACTGAATTATTTAATTGAATCACATTCACGTCTACTACTGTTCTGTTCATCTTTTGTACTCCCATGTTCCTATTTTTCTGCCATAAGTTTTACTGAGTCAATGGACTTACGATTTCATAATATCATGTTGGTTGGGAATCATGTTGACTGAAGCTCCAAGTTAAAGTATGGTTATTCTTTTTTTGGAATTTGTATTTAGAAGCTTGTACCTTGGTTTGTAACCATTTAGACTCTTGAACCAATGGAATATATAGAATGTTGGATTAAAATGTTGAGTTAGCATTGATATATATTTTAGAATTTTTAATGGCCTATAATAGTATTTTTCTGTTGGGATTTGAAATGATGGATTATGTTAGTTTCTGTTTGGGTTTAGAACGATTTTCTGTCCGCGAGTAGTACTTTGGATCTAGAAGCCAAATGCTCCGGGAAGTGGGATGTTACAACTGCAGTAAAGATTTCTCACTGGTCCAGTAATAACACTCTTGACTTATTCCCTCTAGGATAAAACAGTCTGACAATATCATTTAACTCAATTAACTTCGGACTAGATGCTAAATCTAAAGCTTCACTACTAGGACACCCTCATTCAGCTAGCAAACTTTTTATATATTCATATATGTTGTATGTGTTTATCAAGTGAACACAAGATAGAAATGGCCCAAATTTATAAGTATAGAAAGATCTCCACAAAATAAATGAAATATAGTGTGAATAAATTTTACAAACATGGAGTCGTAGGTAATAGTATACAAATTATATGAGGATATAAAAGGATGAAATAACTTTGGCATATAATGATTTGATAAGTTGGCATTTAGTTAGATAGTGGCCATAAAATTGAATTAAGTAAAATGTAATTAGCATTTCATCTGCTAACTCTATGGCATTCTCATATTAAATTGAGGTAATAAGTAAGGCAATGAAAAGATGCAATTTTAATATTAAAATGCCCATACACCAACATTCCTCCACTCGTATCAATGTTACAATAAAGAGAATAAACCAGTTGAGGAGAGACCATTATGCATCATGAAGTTGTGCTCTGCGTTGAACCTCCAGTTAGTAAAACAACCATCTCTACTGTAGAGTCCGTAATGGTATTTAACTTGGACTATGATTGCTTAAGGGAAACAAAATATTACTGCTTGCAGATAACAGTCACGATGTGGAAGCACATTATGGCCTTGTGCTATCTCAATTTTCTGGAGCTTTTTAGAATAAGCCCAATTCTCATAGAAAATGGTCTACTTCCACACTCACATAGGTGATATCTGTCAAGGATGCTCACATAACTCCATCAACCCCCTTATAAGAGTTACAGATTTTTATTAAGAGTTTAGTAAATTGAACCTCCTCAAATTACTACAGAATAAATGAACTCACACCACAGGAATAGAAAATTAAAGAAAAGAAATTAAATAGTACCTTTCATACAAGCCATCATATGATTTGTTTTTTACATTGAATCTATTTATAGGATCTCTATTCCCTAGGTTGGATTCCTCAGAACCTATGATTCTACGAGCTTTAATCCCATCCCCCTCAATTTGTTCCAGACCATTTCTCTTGCTAAGGTCTTTGTCAATGGATATGCAAGATTATCAAAACATTTAACATTATCAATATTGATAATACACTTGTCAAATAAGATCTCACATTGCTGAATTTTCTCTTTATAAGTTTGGATTTACCAATGTAATAATAGTTTTGTACTCTATCAATAGCAATGGTGCTACCACACTAAATTAAAATAAGATAAATTGGTTTTTCATAACACGGTGTTTGAAATAGTAAATCTCTCAATTGTCACCAACTCACTTCCTCACTAGTTGAAGCCAAGGCAATAAGCTCAGCCTACATTGTAGAGTTAGCAATTGTAGTTTGCTTTTTTTTTTTTTCACCAAATTGCACCGTTGGCCAAAGTAAAAATATAACCAGTAGAAGACATCAAAATCATCTGATAAAGTGTTCCAATCTATAGCGATAAAACTTGTACAACAAGGTACTTTTAGTTTTTTTGTGCTAAGTAAATATCTTGTAGCTCTCATTATGGCAAACCAATGTTTAATAGTTGGCTTGCTTGCAATACTAAGCACTCCCACTATATGTGTAGTGTTAGGCAGAGTACCACTATTAGCATATCTTAAACTTAAGATTAAGCTAGCATATATGTATATTTGATTTATCACATCATCACTTCTAATAGGAAATAAGTGAACACTAGAATCAAAAGGGGTTATCATATGCTTGCTATCAATAAAATTATATTTCCTAAAAATTTTCTCAATATAGTGTTATTGATGAATAGAAGTTCCACTATATGTCTAACTTGCATTGCCAAAATCTTTCACGTCAAAGTGGCTACTAAGTATGTTTTCAGTTTATTTGATCACATGCAAATAAAAGCCAAAAATTAATAATCATTGATATATGGGCAAGCAATAACATGTGAGTTACTTCGAGATTTGTGATAAATGCATTTGTGACACTCGTTTGATCTATAGCCATTCTCAATCTCACAGGAGTCAAGCTTCTCATGCCATTGCTTAAGTGTCAATTTTAAGCCATGTAGGGTGTGACAACCCAAAACTTTTCTTAATTTCACTTTCAAATTTTCGTTGCATCTATTAAAAGTGGAAGAAGAAACAAGTGGATTTAAAAAGTAAAAAATGCAATGGTTTAAATCAATATAGATTAGATATGTATCTCCTTGAATCAATTTATGTAGCCAAATGAATTCTAGATAGAAGAAGACTACCTTAGTGCCAAATCCAAAAACACCAACACAATCCAAAGTCTTCTTTGTACAAGTCTTAATCTACAAGCTCCTAGCAATAAGGATGATCCAAATCCTCTAAAGGATTTCTCATCCTCTTTGACCTATTTCTTCAAGGAAACAGCCCCAAAATCTTGATCCAAATTCAAAGATCTCATTAGGGAATCTTCTATATGTAGGATCTCTAATGCTAATCTGCATAACTTGATAATTGGAACATATGAATAAGGTAAAATTTTAGAATCCATGTTTCTTTAAGGGAGATTTTTAAGAAAGAAGACATGAGATATTTTGAGAGAATTTTAAAGAAAAAATTTGAACTATAGAGATGGTTAAAGTGTGTGGGATAGCCAGCCACATTGGCCTATTTATAGTCCCACTTGGACTACCGAGTGGACTAAATATTTTGAGATTCTTCTAGAAAGATAGTGACACCATGCATGATCTAGATTCTCTCAATATCTTATTGGTCTACTCAGAGTCCAAGTAGGATATGAGTTGGCAGAGCTATTTAATCAACTCTTTAACTAAATTGCCAACTCATATCCATCTTGATTCCTTTTGAATTTCCCTACAAAATTTGAATTCGCAGCTTGGTTCCCAATGACAATTTGATGCCTCAAATTAGTTGGATAATTTAATCATTAAATTAATAGATTAATTTTGTAACACCTAAAACCTAGAGCATTCGCTCCTAGGTTGAAAATGTTACCACAGGGTAGTTGGGAGGTGGGGTTACTAATTAAAACCTCAAAATATATTAACAATATCATTAGTTGCATCATATAATCATTCCATAAAAAATTATTTTGCCAAAATTCCTCAAAATATGTATCAAATAGTACAAAATTACATGCAAGTCTTCATAACTACACTTCGCCTCCTTATAGGCATATAACATTATAGGAAATACATTCTACAATCTCCAAACTCGATAGAACATTCCAGAAATTCAACTCCTTACATATGTTAAATTTAAAATCATAAGTCCATCGACCTAGTAAAAATTATGGCTAGAAATATGTAAGGCAAGGAATTAATAAAATCAATAGCTATGTTAACAATAGGCTTAAACATGATCAATGAAGAGCATAATCAGTTCAGCAATTCAATAGATCATAACCAAATCAAATCAATACGCTCAAGAGTGATCGATGATCGAGAAACGAATAGCATAATTGGCTCGTCAATTCAATAATCGATAATCAAATCAATCAATAAGCTTAAGAGCCAAATATCACACATATAAACCAACAAAATGGCTGAACGATTATTTGGTGGATCTGTCACCTTTATCGCTCCTAATAACACATATAACTCCTTATCCCTCCACAAATCTATCCCCCGAGTGGCCACTTAGAGGGGGGCAACCCAAAACAACCAATCAATATAACACTGTCGACGTACCACCTACCATGGACTAGTTCTTGAAAATTCCTACCTCCAGGTTTTCACGAAAGTATCCAACAATTGGGAAACCTACCAAAGGTTCAGCCCAATGCCATCTAATGTCCCTCTTGAGGTCCCCAGAGCCCAGCAATCATTCAATCAATAGGTTCAGAATTAATAACAATTGTTCGAGGTGATCAAATGAAGTTTCAAACCATAATTAGACATAAACAATAAATTCAATTCAGAAGGAAAACTTCCTGCCAATTATCCGAATCAACAAAATGAAGCTTCAAACATAATTGAACATAATCAATCAATTTCATTCGAATCTTAGACACACAAAATGATTTTCGGATTTAGGATAACTTGTTGGAGTGAAATATGGACATATTCAAGAAATTTGAATTAATTGGTAGATAGATACAAACAAATATCAAGTTAAATAATCGATTCTATTTGAATCTCGGACTTAAGAAAATCATTTTGGAGCTTCAAAACATTTCAAAGAGGTAAAATATGTAATTGAGTTAGCAAAATAGTGTGACGCCCTCCAAAATCCCAGGGATGTGGGACCCGAGACCCGAGGTGCATTACTCGCATTCTATACAATCTAAATTCAATTCAGAAATTAAAACACAATAATTTAAACTAACTTACATAAAACCGTCAATAGATTCAAAGTAAGAACCATAACCTACTATTACATTCCAAGAGTTCGAATACATAGGGCAATCTAACTTAACATTACAATCCAATGTTCTGTACATATCATAAATTCAAAACATAATGTCCATCCCAAATGCCAACTAAGTCCAAAAGTGATAAATTTAAACCAAAATACAAAATAAGGATGTCAAAACCAAAATACGCCATACTATCTATTACATACTTCAATCATTCATTCATTCATATTCCCGGAACCTACATGTTAAACAGGGTCATGAGTCCACTGATCCAGTAAAATTTATAGCATACGAATGAAGACAAGAGTTGAAAGAACATGAGCATAACAAATGCTAGGACAAGAATGTGATATAGATAACAAGCCAAGACATTCAAACGATCAATATACATATATACATATCGGAAATAATTATCACATTCGAGTCAATAGGCTGAAACAAGCTATTTGGTAGGTCTATCACCCTTATAACTTCAACATAACATTTCTCCTTATCTCTCCAACTCTCGAAGGAGCTCATTCATTCGAAACACACAGCCAATGTACGTGCCGAGGATAGCGCTTCAGAATTCTATCTCCAGAATTCATCCGAACTACCCGACAAACAGGGATTTCGAGGGTCCTAGTCGACAATTCGATATTGTCCAAGTATGGTCCCCAAGAAACTCCCTAGGGCCCATATTTATTCATTCATATGGCTTAGAAAAAAAATGGACATTCAATAACCAATAAGCCAGCAAGGCATTACGTATGGCAAACAATAACAAATGACATTTCAATTAGGCTAATCATAATCAATCGATCAATCGTTTCAGAAATTGGATTATGGACTAGGGAGATTACGTTTTAAAACTTTGTATTACGTTAAAATGGTTGGTGTGGACTCAAGATATCAAGAAATAGGATTTTAAAACTCAAAATATCAATTTTGGACCGAGACTGGGCGCTTGAGCGCACAAACGGGCGCTCCAATACTCAAATTTTTAGATGTGGCCGGGAGCTTAAGCGCGGGTGAACAGTAATTTCTGCCCCAAGTGGGCGCTTAAACGCCCAGATGCGCGCGCTTAAGCGCTCACTCTCGGGTTAAAATCCAATTTTTTGTCTTTTGATTTTCTTTGAATTTTTCATCTAAAAATATATTTTTGATATTCTTATATACATAAAAATATTTATATAACATCGTTTCGGATTTTGGTTTTGAAAATTTTTGAAAGATCGTTTCAACATCCAATCCTACGGTTTTGTCCATATCTTTTGTTTCTAATCAAATTTTTAGTTCGTTTCTCCTCTTAGTCCATGGTCTAACATTCAAGTTCAATCCCAAGCATCGGTATATAGTTCGAGATGATTCAATAAGCTTTGGGATGGATTCATATTCAAGAGTTTGAGCATGGAATAGCAAGAATAGCAACAACAATCACAAGTTCACAAGCTCATAGAACATCATGTATTCAATAACTCAAAGCATGCTCGATAAATCAATAAGAAAGCTGGAAACTCATGCTCATGGAGAAGGGAATAAGCTATTAATCTTACCTCTCTAGCTTAAATCCAAAATGTGGTTGAACCAAGCTTATAGTCACACCTATCACCACATATATACATTCATGTCAAGCTCTATGAAACCATAACACAAACCATTCTTAAATCACAAGTCTAAGGCCACTCACCAAGTATTTGGATGAGAGTTCACACTACCAGAATCCCCTTAAATGCAAGAAACTAATTTGTTTGTGAGAAAGTAAAGTGCAAGTGAATTTCTCTTAAGTGTTTGAGTGTTTGTGAGAGATGAAA
>JACFYI010003824.1:391059-405347 GCA_014898755.1 Handroanthus guayacan | reverse complement strand
ATAAAACCGTCAATAGATTCAAAGTAAGAACCATAACCTACTATTACATTCCAACAGTTCGAATACATAGGGCAATCTAACTTAACATTACAATCCAACATTCAGTACATATCATAAATTCGAAACATAATGTCCATCGCAAATGCCAACTAAGTCCAAAAGTGATAAATTTAAACCAAAATACAAAATAGGAATGTCAAAACCAAAATACGCCATACTATCTATTACATACTTCAATCATTCATTGATTCATGTTCCCAGAACCTACATGTTAAATAGGGTCATGAGTCCATTGACCTAGTAAAATTTATAGCATACGAACGAAGACAAGAGTTGAAAGAACATGAGCATAACAAATGCTAGGACAAGAATGTGATATAGATAACAAGCCAAGACGTTAAAATGATCAATATACATATATACATATCGAAAATAATTATCACATTCGAGTCAATAGGCTGAAACAAGCTATTTGGTAGGTCTATCACCCTTATAATTTCAACATAACATTTCTCCTTATCCCTCCAATTTTCGAAGGAGCTCATTCATTCAAAACGCACAATCAACGTACGTGCGTAGGATAGCGCTTCAGAATTCTACCTCCAGAATTCATCCGAACTACCCGACAAATAGGGATTTCGAGGGTCCTAGTCGACAATCCAATATTGTCCAAGTTCGATTCCCATGAAACTCCCCAGGGCCCACATTCATTCATTCGTATGGCTTAGAAAGGAAACAGACATTCAATAACCAATAAGCCGACAAAGCATTACGTATGGCAAATAATAACAAACAATATTTCAATTAGGCCAATCATAATCAATTGATCAATCGTTTCAGAAATTGGATTATGGACTAGGGAGATTACGTGTTAAAACTTTGTATTACATTAAAATGGTTGGATATTGACTCAAGATATCAATAAATAGGGTTTTAAAACTTAAAACATCAATTTTGGACAGAGACTGAGCGCTTGAGCGGACAAACGGGCGATCGAGCACCCAAAACTCAAATTTTTTAATGTGGCCGGGAGCTTGAGTGCCCATATGAACAGTAATTTCTGCACCAAGTGGGCGATTAAGCACTCAGATGTGCGCGCTTAAGCGCTCACTCTCGGGTTAAAATTCAATTTTTTGTCTTTTGATTTTCTTTGAATTTTTTATCTAAAAATATATTTTTGAGATTCTTATATACATAAAAACATTTATATAACATCGTTTCGGATTTTGGTTTTGAAAATTTTGGAAAGATCGTTTCAACGTCCAATCCTACGGTTTTGTCCATATCTTTTGTTTCTAATCAAATTTTTAGTTCGTTTCTCCTCTTAGTCCATGGTCTAACATTCAAGTTCAATCCCAAGCATCAGTATATAGTTCAAGATGATTCAATAAGCTTTGGGATGGATCATATTCAAGAGTTTGAGCATGGAATAGCAAGAATAGCAACAACAATCACAAGTTCACAAGCTCATAGAACATCATGTATTCAATAACTCAAAGCATGCTCGATAAATCAATAAGAAAGCTGGAAACTCATGCTCATGGAGAAGGGAATAAGCTATAAATCTTACCTCTCGTAGCTTAAATCCAAAATGTGGTTGAACCAAGCTTATAGTCACACCTATAACCACATATATACATTCATGTCAAGCTTTATGAAACCATAACACAAAACATTCTTAAATCACAAGTCTAAGGCCACTTACCAAGTATTTGGATGAGAGTTCACACTCCTAGAATTCCTTTAAATGCAAGAAACCGATTTGTTTGTGAGAGAGTAAAGTGCAAGTGAATTTCTCTTAAGTGTTTGAGTGTTTGTGAGAGATGAAAGTTCAACAGATTTTGAGGTCCAATGGTGGCCTATTTATAGATAGATTTTGGGACAAAATTGAGAGAACCAAAGAGCTTAGACCCCCTCTAAACAATTTTCAACATAGAGAGCTAGGGTAGGGTAGTGATGGATGGATGGATGGATGGCTTCACATCCATCACAAATTGCTTCTGATTGTGTGCTGCCGGTTGTGCTCTTTGATCTGCAGATTTCCTTTCTTTTTTTCTTTCATTTTTAAATTTTAATTGGTGCCAATTTTGTCAACAAAAGTGGCTATGGATTGGGCTAGGTTTGGGGCTTGTATTGGGCTTATAAATCAGGTCATTTGGGCTCGTTTTTAGGTCGAGACGTGACGTGAAATTGAAACGTATTGGTTTGAAATATTTTCAAATAAGAGAAATGTGTTTTGGTTTTAAAACGAAGTTCGATTTTAAAATCAAATGAGTTTTCGACAAAAAGATGATTCAAGAGTTTTATTTAGGAAATTCTCGAGTGTTACAAATAGGATCAGAATAGAAAAATTTTGCTATAGGAATGGGCACTCCAGTGCCCAGTAGCTGAAATGGCTACTAGAGAGCGCCAACACAGTAATTTTTTTTTTTTAACCAAAAATTTTAGCAGAATTCTTAAGCTTTAAAATTCATATTTTTAAAACACAAAATTTTTGGAGAAATGCTTAAGTTAAGTCCATGCTCACATTTGTCATCAAACTAAATATGTTGCAAGTTTTGTCCAAGAATCTCGTATGTAAAGGTATTATTGATAAGCCAAATGTTTTAAATACCATTTTGAACTTTTTATGTCCAATGGCTGCACATTTATGAACAATTAAGGCTAGGAGCTCATGGTTTCATCAAGAAAATCACAAAATCTTTCAAGTCCAAACACAACAATATTCAAGTAATGGTGCAAGGATCAATAGCATAGACATGGTTATGGAACTAAGGAGAAAGATAGCCATAATTCTTGCTCTTACTCCTTAGCTTCAAGTCCTAAAATATTGACACCCAAGGTCACAAAGCTTCAAGCTATCCCATCTATAAACACAAAAAATTATTTAGCATCATCTCATATCTCCACTTAACCTCACATTATAGCATTTAGTGCTCACCAAGTTGAAGCCCTACGAAGAGCATTTTTCTTACTCTTTCCTCTTTTCCTTTGTCATTTTAGAAGTTTCGAAAGATATATATAGATTTATTTATAGGATGGAAGAAGATAGATATGTTTTTAAGAAAATATGTGTGTGTGTTTATATATATATAGAGAGAGAGAGTGTGTGTGTGTGTTATATGCAAGAAGGTATATATGTATATTGCAATAATGAATTGTGGTCTAGCCTTAGTCTCCTATTTATAACGGGAGAAAAGGATTCTTTTGCAATTATGAAAAACTTGAGGGCATGTAGAGATGTCAAGATGAGAAAGTTGTCTTCATTTTATTCTTCCACACATGCAAGACTTGTTGAGAAGGATTACTACATCAGATTATGTAGAAATATCCCCAATTTACAGGGAGTTGGCTGGTTGAGGTGTGTGTATATATACATATATATTATATATTTTTTGTTTTGAAATTTTTGGATTGGATTTGAAGGGTTTTTCGAATTTAATTTGGGCCAAGATAATTCATTTGGGCCGAAATAATGCAATGGTAAATTTTGTGTGCAAGAAAATTTTTATAGATGCGATGAAGTATTTTAGCTATAGGAAAAATTTCAATAATCGTGGAAAAAGATTTGTTGTTTGAAATATAAGAATTTAAAATTTAATTAAGGAAATTTTGAGTTTGTTACACTCTCCCCCCTTTAAAAGAATTTGGTCTCCAGATCCATACCTTTATTCAAATAAGTGAGGGTATCTTTCTCACATTTTGTTCTTACGCTCCCAAGTGGTCTCTTTGACCTTTTGGTTTCTCCAAAAGACTTTAACTTGGGTATCCTACAGTTCATAACCTTTCGGACTTGGTGATCTAGTATACGAACTGGCCGCTCTGTATGCAAGAAATCACTCTGTAAAGGCACATCCATGCTTTCTATAATGTGCGAGGGGTCTAATTGGGATTTATGCAATTAGGATATGTGGATAACATCATAAATTCTAGTAAGGTTTCGCAGTTAGTCTAGCCTATATGCTATTGAACATATATGTTTAATAACTTCAAGATGTCCTATTTATGTTGGGGTCAACTGCTCTTTTTTCCCTATTTTTCGAAGTCCTATTTTGTGGAGCAATTTTCACACGATTTCCAATGCTAAATTCCAAGTTGTGAGTAGGGTAATTCTGCTCACGATTTTTTTCAACTTCCTTAAGGCATGCACACTCATTTGTCCATTTTATGTTAGCAAACAGCCTATTTCTTTCTTAGGGGCATCAGCATACACTGTAAACTCTTCTGATCTATTAGGTAATGCGAGTATCGGCATTGTGGTTACCCTTCCCTTTAATTCCAAGAAGCTTTCTTTGCACTTTCGGCTCCATTCAATTCATTGATCTTTCTAGGTTAACTTGGTGAGAGAACTAACTACCCTAGGAAAGTTCTGAATGGACTTTCGATAATATCCCTTTAATCCTAAGAAACTCTCACGCTGGTAATCGTCTCCAGTCTGTTCTAGTTAAGAATTGGTTCTACCTTATTTAGATCCACTTCAAGTCTATTTTGGAAAATTATGTGAGAAAGGTTACCCTTCTTAGCTAAAATTCACACTTGCCAAATTTGGCATATAATTGATGCTCTTTAAGGGTTTGAAGAACAATTTGTAGACGTTCCTCATGTTCTTTCTCCAACTTTGAATCTACCAGGATATCATCTATAAAAATTAGTACAAAACAATCAAGATATGGACGGAATACTCAATGTATTAAATCCATGAATGTTGCAGGAGTGTTCGTTAATCCAAATGGCATTACTACAAATTCAGAGTGTCCACATCAAGAGTTAATTGCAGTTTTGGGAATGCCCGCTTTCCTTATCTTTAATTGATAATATCCTTGGAGCAAGTCCAATTTTGAATACACTGCGGATCCTTCCAAGTGATCATATAATTCATCAATGTGGAGCAGAGGATATTTATTCTTTATTGTTACTTTGTTTAGTTCCTTATAGTCAATAAAATCCTCCAATTTAGCCTTATCCTATGGCTTATTAATTAGATAGGTTAGAAATCCTTGGCCTCCCTTTCTTATGATCCTCCTGGGCCTTATAGTTGAAATAGTGGTTATCTTATTATTTTTGGAGTCACTTTAGTACCAATCCCGACTCCTGTACGCAACTTAACTATTTAACAAAATAGTCTACTATCGCCTGATGGTGGTACAACTAGTCTATTCCTAAGATAAGATCGTAATCTTGGATTGATAGTTCAATGAGATGAGCCACAAATTTTTGGTTTTCTATGCTTATAGGGCAGTTAGGGTACTTAACACAACTTTTGTAACATCCTCCTATAGAGGTATAGACCTCACAAGAAGTGTTAATGTGTTCTGATGTCAAACCTATTTGCTTTGCAGATGCAATTAATATGAAAGAGTATGTGGCATCGGGATCAAACAAAGCTTTGCATAGAAAGTTTTAGATTATGATGTTACCTTATAATATTTGCATAGGATCCACTCCTTCTTCACTTGCCATTGCATATGTCGTTGCTTTAATCTATGGGTGTCCTGTTGTGTTCTACTCGTGCTGATTCCGTGTGTCCGCAATAACGTCCATGTGGTTCTTCTGGCAGTCTTTAGCAAAGTGTTGGGGGCTTCTATAGGCTATACATCTCTCTAGTTTCTTCCAATACCTATTCTCAGTGTGGGAGGTGTCTTCGCACTAACTGCAATTTTTCTTCTCGCTATTGCTGGAGCCTTGCCTTTGTGAGCAGTTGGTGGATTTCCAATCATCGTCTTAGATTTCTTTCAATAGAAACCCTTTTTCCTTTTATCTTGCTTGGATTTATCCGACCAATTTTCCTTCTTTTTCTCGTCAATTTTTTCGAGTTCTCGAAACTCAGCCTCTAACTCCATCACCCTCTTCATAGTTGAATCTTAATTTGAGGGGTTGCATATGGGTAAAGCATGCTTTAGATCAGGCTTTAGCCCCTCAATAAACTTCTCGTTCTTCTCGTTTCATCTGCCAAAACATGTGGTGCATGCTGGATCAGTCTATTGTATTTAGCTTCATACTGGCACCGTCAGGGATTCTTAGATCAAATTCATGAATTCCCTCTCTCTTTAACAACCTGAGGGATAAATTTTCTCATAAATTCTGCCTTGAATCCTCGCCAAGTCCATTCAATCTTATCTCATTCCCACTGTTGCTCCACAATACGCCATCAATTATCCGCTGTATCTTATTTGCTGTTCATTTGAGTAGTTAAGTATTTGGAAATTTTTGTCAATTTCCTTTATCCAAGATTTCGCCTTCTGATCATCAGGTTCACCCTTGAACCTTGGCGGATTGAATTTTAGAAATTTGGCCAACAACTTACCCTCTGAATTTTCATCATTCTCACGCCCTTGATTAACTGGCTATCGACATTGGTTCACTACTTGCTACAACAAGGTAAATAGTTGTTCTACTGCCAACTCATTTCTTGTAAGGGTGTTTGCTCGCGAGGCCTTTCTCGTGGTAGAGTGTTTTTCATTTTATTTGGGGTCTTAAGTGCAGAAAATTCCTTAAACGACGCCTTTCTTGGTCTACCCTATTTTCGAGATGGTTCATTATTTGACATATTTCCCTTGTTGCCATAGTTATCTGAAATTGGCAAACAAGTTTTCTAAGTGATATTCCAAGGTTTCTCGCTTTATCACAAAAGTTCAAGACACCAAAACACAAGTGATGCGTAATGCTAGGCTTGTAAACTAAACAATACTCAAAAGGCTTCATTACTCCATCCTTTTCTCCCTAAAGTGCCCTATCATAACCTCGCCATATCTTCATTCCAACGTAAAGAATAGAAATAATATTTTCAAGACTATGGATGTCATACCTTCATTACCAATCTAGGGTTGAATGATTAACATAAAAATACAAAGGTTCACAAATTGGTAGGCCTCCCCAATTACAATCCTATATATTTAAGCATTATCCATATACCAAAGGATCATACTTAATTCAGTTCAATCCTAAGATACAAACCCAATAAAAGTTTCTATCCCAAGGATTTCTTTTTCGGTGTAGCTCAGATTTCCTTTTCAAGGAGATCCAAGCTTTGATACCACTTATAATGCTCCAAACCTAGAGCATCCGCTCCAAGGTCGAAAACGTTACTCGAGAGTAGTGGGTGGTAACGAACTAAAACCTCAAAATATATCAACAATATCATCACTTGCATTATATAATCGTTTCTTGCAAAATTATTTTGCTAAAATTCCTCAAAATACATATCAAGTAGTACAAAATTACATACAAATCTTCATAACTACACTTCGCCTCTTTATAAGCATATAACATTACAAGAAATAAAATTCTACAATCTCCAAACTCGACAAAACATTCCAGAAATTCAACTCCCTACATATGATAAAATTTAAAATTATAAGTCCATTGACTTAGTAAGTATTATGGCTCAGTATAGGTAAGGCAAGAAATTAATAGAAAGGCTCAAGAATAATCGATGAAGAGCATAATTGGTTCAGCAATTCAATAGATGATAACTGAATCAAACCAATAAGCTCAAGAGCAATCAATGATCCAGAAGCGAATAGCATAATCTGCTTATCAATTCAATAATCGATAATCAAATCAATCAATAAGCTCAAGAGTCGAATATCACACAAATAAACAAATATAAATGACTAAATGATTATTTGGTGGATCGTCATCCTTATCGCTCCATGAAGTCCCTCCCTCGAGTGGCCATTCAGAAGGAGGCAACTCGAAACAATCAATCAATATGACACCATCTACATACTGCATGTCACAGACTAGTCCTTGGAAAATCTTACCTTCAAGTTTTGCGAAACAATCTAACAATTTGGAAACCTACCAAAGGTCCAACTGTCGACTCGATGTCGCCCAGTGCCCTTTTTAACATCCCAAGGGCTCAACAATTAATTAATCAATAGGTTCAAAATCAATAACAATTGTTTGAGGTAATCAAACGAAGTTTCAAACCATAATTGGACATAAACAATCAATTCAATTCATAAGAAAAAATTTCCACCAATTGTTCGAATCAACAAAACAAAGCATTAAACATAATTAGACATAATCAGTCAAATCGATTTGAATCTTGGACACATAAAATAATTTTTCGATTTAGGATAACTTGTTGGAATGAAATATGGACATATTCAAGAAATTTGAATTAATTTCTAGATAGATACAAATGAATATCAAGTTAAATAATTGATTCAATTTGAATCTCGAACTTCAGAAAATCATTTTGGAGCTTCAAAACATTTTGAAGAGGTGAAATATGAACTTAAGTTAGCAAAATAAGGTCAGAATAGAAAAGTTTTGCTACAAGAATAGGTGCTTAAGCGCCCAGTAGCTGAAATGGCTTCTAGAATGGGTGTTGAATTTTTTTTTTTTAACCGAAATTTTTGGCAGAATTCTTAAGCCTTAAAATTCATAATTTAAGAACACAAAATTTTTGGAGAAATGCTTAAGCTAAGTCCATGCTCACATTTGTCATCAAACTCAATATGTTGCAAGTTTTGTCTAAGAATCTCATCTGTAAAAGGTATTATGGATAAGCCCAATGTTTTAAATACCATTTTGAACTTCTTATGTCCAATGGTTCAACATTCATGAACAATCAAAGCTAGGAGCTCATGGTTTCATCAAGAAAATCACAAACTCTTTCAAGTCCAAACACAACAGTATTCAAGTAATGGTGCAAGGATCAATAGCATAGACATGGTTATGGAACAAAAGAGGAAGACAGCTGCAATGACCCAGATCTAGAACATCTGTCCATAGATCGGAATCACTACCAAATGGGAAGGGGCTCTAAAAATAGTTTTCAAATTTCAATTTAGTGGAATTATTGTTTAATCCACAATCAAATATATACTCATTACAAGCCCCAAAATTCCAATATCCGATAAGGTACCTAACATTTCAGCAATAACGTCTGATCAAATCTTAAGTTCATGAGTATGTATAGATACTATATATAAAGTATTACAAATTTCCAATAACTTAACAAAATGTTTCCAACTCAAAAAGTTTCCAACTTGAATTTTAGATTACAATTCATACCATCCTTGTAGGCAACTCTTCTAAATAATTTTTCACGATTACATATCAATCTGATTCTTTTCCTACGATTTCAATACTTTAACCATCACATATTCACAAGTTCTCATACCCAAAATTGAGAACTCAAAATCTCCAAGCTTGATGGAATTCCAGAAGCTCAGTCGCCTACACATATTAAAATTTATAAAATGAGTCCAAATGACTTAGTAAGGAATTATGGCTAGGAATAGAACCGCAGGGTATCTAGAGATAGCTCAAGTGAAAATTTCAAAATGTCCAATAATGTGAGAGATAAATCAATAATTAAGATCGAATTGTCTAACAATTAAGTACAAATCAAATAATGAGCTCAGACAGTCTAATAACCAAATGAGTTAAAATATGCCATGCGATTGTGATGATTAAATAATTAATAGAAACGAGTAGCTCAAACATGAGCGTAAAACAATTTACATAATCATATAGTAGAGGTTGAACTACTATTTGGTGGATCTGTCACCTTTATAACTCCAAATAAACAACAAAACCCTTATCTCTCGATAAGGTTCCTACCTCGAGTGGTCGCTCAGAGGGATAACCCAACAAATAGTGTGACAAATTATCGACGTTCTATGTGTCACAAGCTAGTCCCTAGGAAAACATATCTCCAGGCCTCCGCAGAACTACCTAAATGAGAAGAAGCGCTTCGAGAGACTCACTGTTAGCCTGATGCAGCCCAGCATCTCTCTTGAGACTTTGCAATGGCCCATTAGACAAATACACAAAAGGCTATGAGGATAATAACAATCATCTTAATTAAATAAGCAAAGCTTGAAACGAGATTCGGACATAAACAAACCCATCCACATGATGGTACATAATGAATACCAATCAATCACAATTGGTCCGATTTAATCAATACGAAGTTTCAAATGATCTCGAACACAATCATTTGATTTGAATTTTAAAACATATCAGACAATACTGAGAGCTCAGTCATTTCAAATGAATGGACTATAGACATATCAAAGGATATTTTCAAAATATTTCAAAAGAGTGTTCCGTGGTCATTTCAAACATCATTTTGAAAATATTTTAAAAGCATGCACCGCGGACATATCAATCAATATTTCAAAAACCTTTCAAGAGATATAAATATATCACATCATACTTTTGAAGGCATTTTAAAAGAATGAGAACCACTACTAATTTTTTGAAAATGATTCAAATTTGTGAAAACTATGAACAGTATTTTAAAAACGTTTTAAAAGAGTAAATTCCTCAACGATATTTTGAAAATATTTTAAAGGAGTGAAATCCATGAAATATTTTAAAGGAAATGAAAACATAAATATACTAGAAAAATATTTCAAAGGAGCGAAAATAACAAACATTACTTTGAAAATATTTTTGAAGAGTAAAACTACGAACGATATTTTAGAAACATTTCAAAAGTAGATTTAACGAGGCAAAAATAGAGTTAAAATTATGAAATGGGGGTTAAAAAACACTTAAAAATGTTTCTGACTTGGGTGCGAGTGCACATGAAAACGGGCGCGGACGCGCTCAAACGGTCTAAAGCTACTGCCTTAAGCGCGAGTGCGCTCTTATGTGGGCACAAATGCACTCACATCAAAATTCTTTTATTTTATTTTATTTTATTTTTTAAAAACTAAAATAATATAAGTTTTCTATAACTTGGAATTCAAAATTGGGTATAGAAATTTTGCAAAACAAGCCAAGTAAGTCAATGTTTTCATTTTTCAACAAAACAATCCGTATGCGATAATGTCCGAAACTTTTCAAATACAAAGTTATCAAATCATTGACTAAACAAGGGAAATGATCACAATATTATCCAAATGTCCATAATAATCATCAAACAAGGCAAGGAATCCAAGATAATGTAACAAGGAATACAATAACAAGTTCAACTCATGCTTATTACAACCAAAGCAAGGAAATAAAATCATGATAAAAAGGATTTCATCATCAATGAGCACAAGTGATAGCCATCATCCTTACCTCAATCCTTTAATCTCAATCCATAACATATTTCTAAATTCCCCAAAGATGCTCTAAGAAAATCACCTAATCATTCAATATCAAAATCTTTTTGTTAACCACTTTTCCAAGGACGACAGTCTCTATTTCAAAACTTTTATCTCAAAATTTCTAACAGTTCAAAGGTGAAATTTGCTTTTACAATTATTTTAACTTGATGATCTTTCTAAGGGTGGCTTCTAATCGATGATCCTACGGTCGGATCTCCGTCTATACATACTCAAAGTTCTTCCATTGCTATTGCTCCTGTTCTCGGCAGAATAGATATGTTCTCTTTCCTCAATATTTTCGATCACTTTCTCCATATTTTTGAGTGATTCTTGATTTTAAAATTTTCTACACTCAATAAAGTTTCTAATGGTATATTATATTGGCTGATTTGATAAAATTAAGGTAAGCTTTGAAGTTTTGAAAGTTGGAGGAGAAGTAGGGGACAGTGGCGGATCCCAGCGCAACTTTTGTGTGTGTGTGTGTGTTTGTGTCAGAATTCAAGCTTGAATTTTGAAGTTTCAATACTTCTATCCCAAATCTACTTATTATTCTAGCTTAATCATCAAAATCCCAAATCAATCAACATTAGTAGGTTTCAAGGTAAAAATGAAAACTTAAGAATCAATCAAAATTCTTATCTCTCTAGCTAATACTCAAAGTGATAGAAATTCTCCCAAACTTCAACCAAGCTTTCCTATAAGATTTGAAATCATTAATTATATAATCCTAGTTTGCCAAATCCTACATATACATAAATCAATACATAGCTTAAGGTTTGAGCTTACCAAGAGGCCAACCTTACTTCTTTTCCCCTTGAAGTTGATAATTAAAAGATGAAGTTGTTATTGTGTGTTAAGAAAAGAAACCAAGGTAAGAGCAAGAAACTTTTAGAAATAGAAGGCCATTATGTCTTGCAAAGGGAGAGCAAAAAGAAAAATGAAAGCTGGTGTTGTCTTGCAAATTCAAATTCAAATTTCATAGAAATTAAGCAGAGATTCATTTGTCATTTTTCTCTTTGTTTGATCTCATCCATTACTTGCACTTGGTTGTCAATATTTGACATAAAAAAAAATGAAAATATCCTCAAAATTTAGAGGGTACTGGCAGAGAGAGAGAGAGTGTGTGTGAGTGTGTGTGTGTGACTTCTTTTCCAAATTTTTTTGTAAGTAGGTAATGTGTATTTGGGACGCCCCTCGAAATCCCGAGGATGTGCGGACCCGAGACCCGAGGTGTATCACTCGCGTTCTATATAATCTAAATTCAATTCAAAAATTCAAACACAATAATTTAAACTAATTTACATAAAACCGTCAATAGATTCAAACTAAAAACCATAACTTACTATTACATACCAAGAGTTCGAATACATAGGGCAATCTAACTTAACATTACAATCCAACGTTCTATACATATCATAATTTCAAAATATAATGTCCATCCCAGATGCTAACTAAGTCCAAAGTTGATGAATTTAAACCAAGATACAAAATAGCGATGTCAAAACCAAAATAAGCCATACTATTTATTGCATACTTCAATCATTCATTCATTCACGTTCCTGGAACCTATATGTTAAATAGGGTCATGAGTCCACTGACCTAGTAAAATTTATAGCATACGAACAAAGACAAGAGTTGAAAGAACATGAGCATAACAAATGATAGGACAAGAATGTGATATAGATAACAAGCCAAGACGTTCAAATGATCAATATACATATATACATATCGGAAATAATTATCACATTCGAGTCGATAGGCTGAAACAAGCTATTTGGTAGGTCTATCACCCTTATAACTTCAACATAATATTTCTCCTTATCCCTCCAACTCCCAAAGGAGCTCATTGATTCGAAACGCACAGCTGATGTACATGCGTAGGATAGCGCTTCAGAATTATGCCTCCAGAATTCATCCGAACTACCCAACAAACAGGGATTTCAAGGGTCCTAGTCGACAATCCGATATTGTCCAAGTTTGATCCCCAAGAAACTCCCCAGGGCCCACATTCATTCATTCATATGGCTTAGAAAAGAAACGGACATTCAATAACCAATAAGCCGGCAAGGCATTACATATATGGCAAACAATAACAAATGACATTTCAATTAGGCCAATCGTATTCAATCGATCAATCGTTTCGAAAATTGGACTATGGACTTGGGAGATTACATTTTAAAACTTTGTATTACGTTAAAATGGTTGGGTATGGACTCAAGATATCAAGAAATAGGGTTTTAAAACTCAAAACATCAATTTTGGACCGAGACTGTGCGCTTGAGCGCACAAAGGGACGCTAACTCAAATTTTTGGACGTGGCCGGGCGCTTAAGTACCGATGAACGGTAATTTCTGCACCAGGTGAGCGCTTGAGTGCCCATTTGTGTGCTTGAGTGCCTAGATGCGCGTGCTTAAGCACTCACTCTCGGGTTAAAATTCAATTTTTCTTCTTTTAATTTTCTTTGAATTTCTGATCTAAAAATATATTTTTGAGATTCTTATATATGTAGAAACATTTATATAATATCGTTTCGGATTTTGGTTTTGAAAATTTTCGAAAGATCGTTTCAACGTCCAATCCTACAATTTTGTCCATACTTTTGTTTCTAATCAAATTTTTAGTTCGTTTCTCCTCTTAATCCATGGTCCAACATTCAAGTTCAATCCCAAACATCGGTATATAGTTCGCGATGATTCAATAAGCTTTGGGATGGATTCATATTCAAGAGTTTGAGCATGGAATAGCAAGAATAGCAACAACAATCACAAGTTCACAAGCTCATAGAACATCATGTATTCAATAACTCAAAGCATGCTCGATAAATCAATAAGAAAGCTGGAAACTCATGCTCATGGAGAAGGGAATAAGCTATAAATCTTACCTCTCGTAGCTTAAATCCGTAAATGTGGTTGAACCAAGCTTAGTCTTCAATATCTATAACCATATATACACTCATGTCAAACACTATGAAACACATTACTTATTAAATCTTAAACCACAAGTCTAGGCCACTTATCAAGTGTTTAGGTTGAGAGTTCACACGCACAAGAGTCCTTTAGCAACCGATTTAAAGAGAGTAAAATACAAGTGTTTCAAAATCCTTTAAGTGTTTGGGGAGAAAAGAATTTGTGAATGCAGCAGATTTTCTTGAGACAAAATAGCTTATTTATAGATTGAATTTGGGGCTCAATGTGTAAGAATTTAGTGGCTTAAGCCCCTCTAAGCAATTTC
>JACFYI010003824.1:373062-389281 GCA_014898755.1 Handroanthus guayacan | reverse complement strand
AAGAGTTCGAATACATAGGGCAATCTAACTTAACATTACAATCCAATGTTCTATACATATCATAATTTCGAAACATAATGTCCATCCCAAATGCTAACTAAGTCCAAAAGTGATAAATTTAAACCAAGATACAAAATAGCGATGTCAAAACCAAAATAAGCCATACTATCTATTACATACTTCAATCATTCATTCATTTACGTTCCCGGAACCTACATGTTAAATAGAGTCATGAGTCCACTGGCCCAGTAAAATTTATAGCATACGAACGAAGACAAGAGTTGGAAGAACATGAGCATAACAAACGATAGAACAAGAATGTGATATAGATAACAAGCCAAGACGTTCAAATGATCAATATACATATATACATATCGGAAACAATTATCACATTCGAGTCAATAGGCTGAAACAAGCTTTTTGGTAGGTCTATCACCCTTATAACTTCAACATAACATTTCTCCTTATCCCTCCAACTCCCGAAGGAGCTCATTCATTCGAAACGCATAGCCGACATACGTGCGTAGGATAGCGCTTCAGAATTCTACCTCTAGAATTCATCCGAACTACCCGACAAATAGGGATTTCGAGGGTCCTAGTCGACAATCCGATATTGTCCAAGTTTGGTCCCCAAGAAACTCCCCAGGGCCCACATTCATTCATTCGTATGGCTTAGAAAAGAAACAGACATTCAATAACCAATAAGCCGGCAAGGCATTACGTATATGGCAATCAATAATAAATGACATCTCAATTAGGCCAATCGTATTCAATCGATCAATCGTTTCAGAAATTGGACTATGGACTAGGGAGATTACATTTTAAAACTTTGTATTACATTAAAATGGTTGGATATGGACTCAAGATATCAAGAAATAGGATTTTAAAACTCAAAACATCAATTTTGGACCGAGACTGGGCGCTTGAGCGCATAAACGGGCGCTCGAGCGCCCAAAAACTCAAATTTTTGGACATGGCCGGGCGCTTAAGCGCCGGTGAACAATAATTTCTGTACCAGGTGAGCGCTTGAGTGCCCAGATGCGCGCGCTTAAGCGTTCACTCTTGGGTTAAAATTCAATTTTTCGTCTTCTGATTTTCTTTGAATTTTTTTATCTAAAAATACATTTTTGAGATTCTTATATACGTAAAAACATTTATATAACATTGTTTCGGATTTTGGTTTTGAAAATTTTGAAAGATCATTTCAACGTCCAATCCTACAGTTTTGTCCATATCTTTTGTTTCTAATCAAATTTTTAGTTCGTTTCTCCTCTTAATCCATGGTCCAACATTCAAGTTCAATCCCAAGCATCGGTATATAGTTCGAGATGATTCAATAAGCTTTGGGATGGATTCATATTCAAGAGTTTGAGCATTGGAATAGCAAGAATAGCAATAACAATCACAAGTTCACAAGCTCATAGAACATCATGTATTCAATAACTCAAAGCATGCTCGATAAATCAATAAGAAAGCAGGAAACTCATGCTCATGGAGAAGGGAATAAGCTATAAATCTTACCTCTCGTAGCTTAAATCCATAAATATGGTTGAACCAAGCTTAGTCTTCAATATCTATAACCATATATACACTCATGTCAAACACTATCAAACACATTACTTATCAAATCTTAAACCACAAGTCTAGGCCACTTACCAAGTGTTTAGGTTGAGAGTTCACACCCACAAGAGTCCGTTAGTAACCGATTTAAATTGAGTAAAATACAAGTGTTTCAAAATGCTTTAAGTGTTTGGAGAGAAAAGAATTTGTGAATGCAGCACATTTTCTTGAGACAAAATAGCTTATTTATAGATTGGATTTGGGGCTCAATGTGTAAGAATTTAGTGGCTTAAGCCCCTCTAAGCAATTTCCCACTTTAGGGCTAAGGTAGGGTGGCTCATGTGACAACTTAGGATAGATGGATGGACTCCCATCCATCAAGAATTGTTGCTGCTGCCGGCTAGCTCTTCCATCAGATTTCCTTTCACTTTTTCTTTCATTTTGAGTTCAAATTTTGGTGCCAATTTGTCAACAGAAGTGGCTAGGTGATTGGGGTTAGGTCTTGGCTTGTATTGGGCTTATTTTATGGATCATTTGAGCTTGTTTTTGGGTCGAGACGTGACGTGAATTTGAGACGTGTTCGCTTGAAATCATTTTGAATGCACAAAACGTGTTTTGATTTTAAAACGATGCACGATTTTAAAATCAAATGAGTTTTCGACAAAACGATGATTCAAGAGTTTTATTTAGAGAATTCTCGGGTGTTACAGTAGTGGCTTAGGTTTTAATGTGATTTGGGCTAAACTTTTAGGCTATAAATGTTTTTTGGGCCAAAATAATGTATTTGAATGTTTTCAGGTGCAAAGAAAATTTTTCGAAAGTGATAAAATATTTGCGATTGGGAGAAAAATCTCAAATCGGCGAAAAACCGTCTACCGATTGAAAATTTTTTCTCTAAAAAGTTAGAAAAACGTTTACTGATTAAAAATAATGAATTTAAATTTAATTATGGGAATTCTCGTATTTTAAAATTTAATTAGGAAAATTTTTAATTTGTCACACTCTTCCATCATTTAAAGAATCTGGTCCCCAGATTCATTCTTCTTATCCAAGCATGTAGAACTATTTTTTGATTCCTAAATTCTCAATCTTAAGAATTGAGGACACACATGGACTATTTCATATACGAGAAATCACTTCAAATAGGCTCAACCATAGGTTAGAAATTCTTGTCCTCTTTTTTCTATGTTTTCTCTGACTCTTGTGGCCAAAATGGTAGTTAAATTATCGTTTCTAAAGTTACTGATAGTGTTAATTCTAATTTTGGTACCTAACTTAACTGTTTTATAAAATAGTTCATTATAACTCGATACTGACATAGCCAATCTATTCTTAAAAATGAAACTATAGTTCTGAATTGGCAATTCCTTAAGGTGAACCACAATTCCTAATTTTCTATGTTTCGAGTAAGCAGTCTGGATGCCTAATGCACATCTCATAATAATCCAAATTTGGAATATAAATCTCAAAAGAAGCTCTCATGTACTCAACGGTCAAGCCTATTCATTATGCAATTGACATAAAGAGTGTGTTAGAAGTTCGAATTAGGATCATACTTTATACTACTCGTGTAAAGTCCATTTCTCCTTCTTCTAATAAGGCATATGTCCTATAGACAAATTATTTATCAAACATCAAGTACTCATACCTATATCTACTGTCAACGATCCTAGTTCTCTTGGTCATGAAGCATGACTTTATAATCATACTATCGTCAAGCTTAGGTCAATCCATCAACAGCCTTCAGCTCTTAATACCTTTTATTTCTAATAAGATTGCATACTCAAATATACTGTAACGCCCCGAGTCCTAATGCACTTCTGCCCTAGTTTCCGGGACATTACTCACATTCTTGGGTAACATTCTGTGTTTCAAAATCAACGTGAGCACAATTATATGACACAATCAGGGCTCATCATAACTAAAATTTAAATGTTTATATCATTTATTACAAAAGCATTCTTCCCAAAAATTTCTAAGATCCACAATTTACATAAATTTCAAGATCCAAGCTGATTAATATACAACCCATAGTTTACATCATTACGTAAGACTTAATAAAAAACAAACTACTTTACATAAGTACTATAAACTATCCTAATTGTTACAAAAAAAAAAATAAAAAATCCCTGACCGACATATTCAACATAAACTAACATATAGGTGACAATAGTCGCATATTCCGCAAATTTACTTACCTACACATGTAGTGAAATTAAATAAGTCGAGAGACTTAGTAAAGATCATGACGGATGACAAAGAAATTAGAAATCAAGGAATAACAGGTAGGAGTACAATCGATCATTGACGATAAAATTTTGACATTCGTGGCAAGACAACCAATTCAATTCAATACAATCATAAATCCGAAAAATTCAATTTATAAAGCAAATGTCACAATCCGAAGTTCAAATCATGATACAAATGTCAAAAATCATATAAGGTCGAAACAAATATTTGGTAGATCTGTCACTCTTGTAACTTTGAAATCATTCAATTATACCCTTATACCTCCCGTCTCACCCTCGAATGGCCGTTCAAAGGAGAGCAATCCAAGTAAATAATTTAGGCATGGTCGACCGCGTGTTGGGAGTAGTTGTTCAGAAGCTTACCTCCAAGCCTCATTCAAGCTACTGAAACAATAGAGAAGTCCCAGAGATTAGGTCGACGCTCTGTTAATGCCCAACCAGTCCCCCCTCCCCAAGATTCCCAGGGCCCAACAATCAATCATTAAGGTTTTCAGAATCAATAACAGTTGTCCGAATTAAGCCAACAAAGTTTCAAAATAATATTCGAACCACTTCAATTCCATCCGCAAGATGGTACACAATGATCATCAATTAATTATAGTGGATAATAGCGTACATCATTTCCAAAAAATTTCAAGCCATCAATAGACAATATGACTTGGAACATTCAAGAATTTGCAATACGGAATTAAATTCGAGTAATTGAATACAAGGAAATTTAGAAATTCAAACTTGGGATATAAGAATTCTGCTTGGGTCATGAAATTAGACTTCAAGGTCTTAGGAGATGATTTTTGAGAGTTATTTTGATGAAAACATCAATTAAGCCGATTTTTGTGAGTTTCTAATGCGGCAGTGATTTGTCGGGCTACTTAAAAATATAATTTGATGAAATAGAATTGGCAATTTGGTTCTACGACTATTTAGACTCGACGAGCTTTCTAATAGTGGTTATATGTTGAAGATCCAATCAGTAGATTTTTCGTTATAAAATTTTAAAGTTGACCCATGGTTCTGCTGTTAAACAGAGTTGGTTTGACATGTTTGGATTTAAAGAATTTTCGGGGTAGATTCCTTAATGGATTTCAAGGATTCTTGATTCTATCATCATCTACACTTAATAAGGTTTCTAAATGATATTTTTGGGGATGATTTGGTAAAGGAAAACTTGGTTTTCAATAGTTTGAAGTTGGAAGATATTTTAGAGCATGCTTTAGTGAGCACCCTGCTCCTCTGTTGAGATGGTAAGTTTGAATATAGTGTTTTTGATCTCTTTTCTTCATGGATTTGGGTGATTCTTGGTTCTAGTAATACCTAAACTCAATAAGGTTTCAAATGGTGTAAATTTTGGATTTTATGGATGTGTAGAGATCTAGTTATAAATTTTTAAAGTTAGGATTATAACAGAGACCTCCCCTATTTTGTCCGAAATGGCAAGTTTGGTTCAAATGAATGTTTCTACCACTTCTATCCTTGTTTTTGGGTAATTCTTGGTTCTAACCTCATCTAGACTCGCAGAAGTTTCTAACGGTACCTTATGTGAAATTTTTAGAGTAACAGAAGTAGTGTTTTCAATTTTTTGAAATGAAGTAAGTGTTCTGCCCAAGGTACCCGAGAGCAACCAATATGTTCTAACTTTATTTAATTCAAGAAATCGTTCAACCACTATGTCTAAATGATGATCCACTAAGTTTCTTATAGCCTTAGGTCAGATTTATGGTTCTATAAATACAAGTTAGATCATACTTCATCAAGAACAATAAGATAGAAAATCAAGTAGCTCAACAAGCACAAGTTCATAATACTCAAGAAACCATCTCAACAAACATACTAACAAGCATATTTGCCATGAATTTCTTCAAGAATATGAAATCATGAACAAAACATGAAGGCCAAGAAGAAGGGAATATCGTGATATTTACTTTTCTTAGCTTACCAACTTCAATTTTCAAAGATTTTCTTAAAGATCTCCCTAAGATCCTAACACCAAAGAGGAAACCTTTTAAGTTTCACTTGAACAATTAATTTAACCATTAAAATCTAAACCAAATCTTACCTAAATTGCAAATATGATGAGATGATGGAGTTTCCTACAAATTCCCTTTTGATTGTTACTTGAAATTTAGAAGAAAATTGAAAGAAAAGTGGAAAAGAATGAACACACACACACATACTAATTTTTGGTCTTGAGAGGAAAGGGGAAGATAATGGATTCTTTTCTTTTTCTTTTTTATTTTTGTGACACCCCGAAAATTTTCCTACAATAAAATCTTGAATCATCGATTTTTTGAATAATAATTCGTTTTCAAAATCACAAACACCATTTTAGCATCAAAATAAGTTTCGCACATCCAAAATATTTTCTCTCGATTAAGTCCCGATAATTTGTGATATTTCGGCCCAATAAGCATTTTAAAACCCAGCAAATAGGCCCAAAACATAACCCACATTCAGTCCAATATTTAGCACAATAAATAATATCTCAAAAAAAAAAAAAAAAAAAAAGAGAAACAAAAAATCAGAAATAGATTTTAAGAGCATGGCCAACCGATTTCTTTCCCAAAAACATGGGATTGGATTGTAGTTTTTAGTTGAAAAAATTGTGAACCAAGTAATGGCTTTTCCTTCCACCATAAATCATGAGTGATGCCATGATTTCAAACACTTAGATCTTCATGTTTCTTGCCACAACTTCAGCCTCTTTCTTTCTTTCCTTTAACACCTCTCGGCAGACCTCACTCTCACACACACACTTGAAAAAATTTGAGTAACAAGAAGAAGATTTAAAGGGAAAAGGGGGTATGACTCTCTCTTGACTTGTGGTAAGTTTGATCTATATTAAGACTAAGAGTTATTTTAAGCTATAATTTAAGTTTGATTAGATCTTGTGATCATTTGTGTAGACGGTTGATCGAATATTCGGAAAGCTCGGTGTTAGTGACTAAGCTTGGGATCATTTGCTATTTTGACAAGTTAGGCTTCAACAAGTAAGATTTATGGACTCTCATTTCCTTTCCTACGAGCATATGATTCTTGTTATGCTTAAAAAGTATGATTTTGTGCTTAAGCTATTGATATCATGATTTTCTTAAATCATTGCTATTGTGAGTTTATATCATTGTCTTCGTCATTTTTGTTGTTATAAGCTCTAATCCATGTTTAAGACCTCTTGTATAACCTTGATACCATTAAATATGCTTTGGATTGGGATTGAATCTTGGACATTGGATTAAAAAGAAATTTTGAGACAAATTTAGTTTTTAAAGAGAAAAAAAAACAGACAACTTCTCGAGTAGCTCTACCTAGCACAACCCTTCACTTCTCAACCGCGAAAACACGACTTCCACTCATCCAAATAGCCCATATGATATATCATTGGAAACCTCTTTGAGTGTAGAAGCCAAATGAATGAAAACACCCTCAGAATATAGGGTTACCACTTCTGCTGAAAATTGGAAAGATTTCTATCTTACCTCCAATTTCCCGACCTTGAAAATTTAACTTCCTCTAGTCCAAATTATCCATATGATATACCGTTGGAAATCTCTTTAAGTGTAGATAACGTTAGAATCTAGATTCACTCAAAAACATGAAAAAATATGGCCAAAAATATTCCTAGAACCCGACCCGCCAGATTTATGAGAAACAGGGATGAGCTCTGCCATGACTTCCACTTTCCAAATTTTAAAATGGAACTTTCCCTTATCAAATTTACCCAAAAAATATACCATTAGAAAGCTTAATGAGTCTAGTTCTTTATGGAGCTAAAATACGAATTTTAACTCATTGAGATGAATTTTTAAAGCAGTCGGAAAGTGGACTGTCTCTAGGAAGATGTAGATCTTGAGCTAATTTGATATTTTTCTTTAAAATGTCTTTAAATCCAAACTCTGCATCTTTTAACAAAATCATTTTTGATGATCCAAATGAGGCCTTATATCCAAAGTCGAATCAAATAAATTTTGATATTTACGTTTGTTACCATTTGATTTTCGTCCATATTCAACCACTCAAAAACTGTTTACGACTTTCAAACGAAATTTCCCATAGTCTATGGTCCAATTTCGATCCATTTGTTCTCTATAGTATATGATTCCAATTCCGATCTATTTGTTCTCTACAATCTATGATTCTAATTCTTATCCATTTGTTCTCTACAGTTTATGATTCCAAATTCCGATTTGTTTGATTGATATGATTGACCGAATTTTTGAATTATTTATTTAAATGTTAATGGTCAATCAAATATATGCCGAATAGCTTCATGTTACACGATATGTTCGAATGTCCTGTTTATTTCTAGCCTTATGGATGAATATTATTGGGCCCTGGGGGTTTTCAGGAGTATTAGATACGGGTAATATCAGATTGACTATTGGAATCCTTGGTAATCCCCTACTGTTGGGTAGACTGGATGAGTCTTGGAGATAGGATTCTGAAAGGCTACCTTGAAGCACGTGGATAGTCCACAGTTTTTTTACTATATTGGCTCTTTCGAGGGCATTGGAGGAATAAGGATGAAATTGTTTGAAGATATAAGGGTGACAGATCCACCAAAACTGCTTGATTCAGCCTTAAAAACTTGAATGTGATATTTGTTTATTGTTTTCTGTCTAATTCGATTGCCCTGACTGTTCTGGCTGTACTGTTTTGTTCATCATTTGTACTCCTATGTTCCTGTTTTTCTGCCATAAATTTTACTGGGCCAGTGGGCCCATGATTCCATAACTTTTTGTAGGTTTATAGGCCATGGATTGAACGATGGAAAGTCTAAATATGCTTGAAATAATTTTTCTTTTGGGACTTGTACTTAACTTGTAATTTTGGCCTAATTAGACTTCTGGACTTGTGGATCGTATAGTTAGACGGCTTGTAATTTTTTTTAAATTAGTTGCTTATGTATCTTGTACAAATTTATTGGCTGGAAATGATATTTCTTTCAAAATTTTAGTTCGAAATGCATGCGTTAGTTTCTATTTTTTGTTTTAGAATTTTTTCTGGAGGTTCAGAATGGCCTTGGGAACCGGGGTGTTACAATTTTCTTGTGTATATACACTTGTAAAATACCTATACTAGTGCATTATACATAAGACAATACTTGGTATTTTTGCTAATACACTAAAATTGCTAATGATGTTGTTGGATGACCATGCATATAGGAGTCACCATGTATTGGGGGAAGCATACCTCATGCCTTACCTCATTTTCTTGTCTCCATTTGAGTGTGAGTGTGAGTACGCATGAGAGGGTTAGCTGGAGCAGATTTCCTCTCTCCCTTTTTTTTTACAAAATTTGGAAATGGACTTGGATTTTGGACTTGAAAATTGGATAATGTATTGGGCTCAATTTCTTGGGTCAAATGGACTTGGTTTTAGATTAAAAATATCATGCTTGGGCCGCATTTGATTGAAATAATTTTTTCGGTCGCTAAATCGAAATAATTTTGCTGTTTTAAAGCCTTTCGGACAATAGCAATTAAAATCGTTTAAAACGGCACTAACTTTTAAAATTTTAAACCTTGGAGCTTCAAATGAGATTTTAAGAATCTTTTAGGTCTAAAATATTATTTTTGGAGTTAACAGGATGCCCCTACAAGGCTTGGACTGAAAGAGATTTTTAAAATGAATTTTTTCTTTACTGAGAAATTTCAACCGTAAACGAAATTTTAAAATTAAAGGTTTGAAACTATATAATTACAAAAGTTTTTGTGGAAACATAATATTTTCAATAATTTTCTAATATAAAATAATTTTTTTCAAAAATGATAAAATATTTTTAATTGTGAAAAAACTCTCAAATCGGTGAAACCGATTAAAGTTTCTTTCAAAAATGTTTTAAAACATTTATTGATTAAACATAAGGGTTTAAAAATTAAATTAAGTGAATTTTCGGGGCCTCACTTATACTTACAAACTTAAGCCCCCCTTATGGATTAGATTAGCTTATGAGTCATTAAGCCGACTCGTCCTATCTTAACACAATCACAGGAATAAATGTTTTCTAAGTCCTTATCATCCTTCTCTGCTAAACGCGTCTATCATAATCCATCATTCAACTCAAACAATGGATTCACACTTATAGCACCAATAAAAAATCAAATGATTAATACATAAATATAACGGTTCACAAATTGATAGGCCTTCCAATTGCAATCTAATATATTTAAGCATTACCCATTATTCCGAAAGATCACAACTTAATTCAGCTTACTTTTACAATACACCCAATTATAGTTACTATCTCAAGGACCTTTTTGGCTTAGCTCCGATTTCCTTTCTAAGGAAAACCCAAGCTCTTATACCACTTGTAACGATCCGAATCTAGAATATCCGTCCCTAGATCCGAAATCGCTATCAAATGGGAAAGGGCCCTAAAAATAGTTTTCTAATTTCAATGCAATAAAATTATTGTTCAATCCACAATCAAATACATACTCATTATAAGTTCCAAAATTCCAATATCCCATAATGTGCTTAACTTTTCAGCAATAATGTCTGATCACATCCTAAGTTCATAAGTGTGTATAGATATTACAAACTATCACAAACTTTCAATAACTTAACGAAATGTCTCCAACTCAAAAAGTTTCCAAGTTGAACATCATATTACAATTAATACTATCTTCTTAAACAACTATTCTAAATAATTTCTCACGATTACATGTCAATCTAATTTTTTTCCTACGATTCCATCACTTTAACTGCCACATATTTACAAGTTCTCATACCTAAAATTGAGCAACCAAAATATCCAAGCTTGATGGAATTCTAGAAACTTAGTCACGTACACATGTTAAAATTTATAAAATGAGTTCGAATGACTTAATAAGGAATTATGGCTAGGAATAGAACAGCAAGGTATCCAGAGATGGCTTAAGCGAAAAATTCCAGAATATCCAATAATATGAGAGATAAATCAATAATCAAGATCGGATTATCTAACAATTGAGTACAAATCAGATAATGAATTCAGGCAGTTTAATGACCAAACGAGTTAAAATATGTCGTGCGATTGTGATGATTTAATAATTAAACAGAAATGAGTAGCTCAAACATGAGCGTAAAACAATTCACGCAATCGTATAGCAGAGACTGAACTAGTATTTGGTGGATCTGTCACCCTTATAACTCCAAATAAACAACATAACCCTTATCCTTCCATGGCTCCCTCCATCGAGCAGCCGCTCGGAGGGATAACCCAACAAATGCTATGACAAATTGTCGACGTTTCGTGTGTTACAGGTTAGTCCCTGGGAAAACCTATCTCCAGGCCTCGGCGAAACTATCTAAACAAGAGGAAGCCCTCCAGGGGATCCACTGTCTGCCCGACATCGCCCAGCATGCCTTCTGAGGTTTTCCAAAGACCCATCAAACAAATACACGAAAGGCTACGAGGGTAATAATAATTATCAGAATTAAATAAGCAAAGCTTCAAATAAGGTTCGGATGCAAACAAACGTATCCACAGAATGGTACATAATGGATACCAATCAATCACAATTGGTCCGATTCAATCAATATGAAGTTTCAAATGATCTTGAACACAATCATTTGATTCGAATTTTAAAACATATCAGACGATATTGCGAGTTCTGTCATTTCAAATGATGGACTTTGGACTTATCAGAAGATATTTCTAAAATATTTCAAAAGAGTGTTTCGTGGTCATTTCAAATCATATTTTGAAAATATTTCAAAAGCTTGCACCACGGATATATCAATCAACGTTTCAAAAACCTTTCAAAATATAGAAATATATCACATCGTACTTTTGAAGTCATTTTAAAAGTATGAGAACCATAACTAATTTTTCGAAAATGATTCAAAGTTGTGAAAACTATGAACAATATATTAAAAACATTTTAAAGGAGTAAAATCCTTCAATGATATTTTAAAGATATTTTAAAAGAGTGAAATCTATAAAGTATTTTGGAAACATTTCAAAAGAAATGAAAACATAAGTGACACTTGAAAAATATTTCTGAGGATCGAAAATAACAAACAGTACTTTGAAAACAGTTTTGAAGAGTAAAACCATAGATGATGTTTCGAACATGTTTCAAAAGTGGACTTAACGAGGCAAAAATGGAATTAAAATCATGAAACGGGATTTAAAAACACCTAAAAATGTTTTTAACTTGAGCGCAAGTGTGCATAAAAACAGTGCAGAGGCGCTCAAACGGTCCAAAGCTGCCTTGAGCCAGAGTGCGCTCTTATGTGGACGCGGATGCACTTACATAAAAAAATTTTTATTTTATTTTATTTTTAAAAACTAAAATGGTATAAATTTTCTATAATTTGAAATTCAAAATTAAGCGTAGAAATTTTGCAAAACAAGCCAAGTAAGTCCATGTTTCCATTTTTCTACAAAACAATACATATTCGATAATGTTCGAAACTTTCCAAACACAAAGTTATCAAATATTGACTAAATGACCACAATATTATCTATCTAAATGTCCATAATAATCATCTAACAAGGCAAGGAATCTATGATAATCTAATAAGGAATACAATAACAAGTTCAACTCATGCTCATTACAACCAAAGCAAGGAAATGAAATTATGATACAAAGGATTCCATTATCAATGAGCACAAGGGATAGCCATAATCCTTACCTCAATCCTTTGATCTAAATCTATAACATGTTCCTAAATTCCCTAAAGATGCTCCAAGCAAATCACCTAATCATTCAATATCAAAATCTTTTTGTTAACCACTTTTTCAAGAACAGCAATCTCTATTTCAAAAATTTTATTTCAAAATTCCTAGTAGTTCAATGTGAAAATTTTCTTCTACAATAATATTAACTCGACGATCTTTCTAACGATGGCTTCTAATCGATGATCCAACGGTCGGATCTTCGTCTATACCTACTCAAATTTTTTCAATTGCTACTGTCCCTCTTCTCAGCAAAATGGACATGTTATTTTTTCTCAATATTTTCGGCCACTTTTCTCCATATTTTTGAGTGATTCTTGATTCTAACATTATTTACACTGAATAAGATTTCTAATGGTATATTATATGGGCTGATTTGATAAGAGTAAGGTAGGTTTTGAGGCTTTGAAATTTGGAGGTAAAGCAGGGGATAGTGGCGAATCCGGGGACAGCTTGTTTGTGTGTGTGTGTTAGACTTCAAGCTTAAATTTTCAAGTTTCAGTACTTCTATTCCAAATTTACATATTACTTTAGGTTAATCATCAAAATTCCAAATCAATCAATATAATAGGTTTTAAGGTAAAAATAAAAATTCAAAAATCAATCAAAATTCTTACCTCTTTAGCTAATCCTCAAAGTGATGGAAATTCTTCCAAACTTCAACCCAGTCCCAAACTTCAAACAAGTTTTCCTATAGGATTTGAAATCATTAATTATATAATCCTATTTTACCAAATCCTACATATACATAAATCACAATATAGCTTAAGGTTTGAGCTTACCAAGAGGCCAGCCTTACTTCTTTCCTCTTGAAGTTGATAATTAAAAGATGAAGTTGGTGTTGAGTATAAAGAAAAGAAACCAAGGTAAGAGCAAGAAACTTTTGGAAATGGAAGACAATTATATCTTGCAATGGGAGAGCAAAAAGAAGAATGAAAGATGGTGTTGTCTTGCAAATTCAAATTCAAATTTCATTGAAATTAAGTAGGGATTCATTTGCCATTTTTCTCTTTGTTTGTTCTCATCCATTTCTTTCACTTGGTTGTCAATATTTGACATAAAAAGATGAAAATATCCTCCAAATTTAGAGGGTGCTAGCCGAGAGAGTGTGCGCGTGTCTCCATTTTCAAATTTTTTTTCTAAGTAGGTAATGTGCAGTGCGTTGGATTTTAATGAAATTTGGGTTAAATTTTTGGGCTAAAAATTGGGATTTAAATTTTTTTTGGGCCAAAATAATATATTTGAATGTTTTCGAGTGCAAAAATTTTTTTTCGAAAGTGATAAAATATTTGTGGTTCGAAGAAAAATCTCAAATCAGCAAAAAAAATTCTACCAGTTAAATTTCCTTTTGGACCAAAATAATGTATTTGAATGTTTTTAGGTGCAAAAATTTTTTTTCGAAAGTGATAAAACACTTACGATTAGGAGAAAAATCTCAAATCGGTGAAAAAATGTCTACTGATTGAAGTTCTTTTCCCATAAATGTTAGCAAAACGTTTATCAATTGAAAATAATGAATTTAAATTTAAATATGGGAATTCTTTCAATTTAAAATTTAATTAGGAAAATTTTCGATTTGTTACAATAGCCATAATTCTTACTCTTAAACCTTAGCTTCAAGTCCTAAAAATATTGATGTCAAGGTCACTAAGCTTCAAACTATCCCACCTATAAACACAAAAAATTATTTAAGTGTCATCTCATATCTCCACTTAACCCACATTATAGAATTTAGTTCTTACTAAGTTGAAACCCTACAGAGAGTATTTGCCTAACTTTTTCCCCTTTTCCTTTGTGATCTTAGAAGTTTTGAAAGATATATATATATATCGATTTATTTATATGATGGAAGAAGATAGATATATTTTTAAGTAAATATGTATATATATACATATATATACAGAGAGAGAGTTATATACAAGAAGGTGTGTGTGTGTGTATTGCAAGAGTGAACTTTGGTCTCGCCTTAGTCTCCTATTTATAATGGGAGAAAAGGATTCTTTTGCAATTATGAAAAACTTGACGGCATGTAGAGGTGTCAAAAGGAGAAATGCGTCTTCATTTTTTTCTTCCACACATGCAAGACTTGTTGTGTAATGCCCCGGGGTCCTAGAGCATCTGCCCTAGGTCCGGAACGCTACCCTCATGTAGTGAACTAAACTAAATCCAAACAAAATCTCAAAACATATTCCATTGCTTGCAATTCATATCATTTCTTACATTACATACCCATATTCAAAATGAAGCTAAGCTAAAGCAAGCATCAAAATATTCCAAACTACAATATGCAAATAAGCAAACAAAACTAGATCATAAGCTAAGCTTCCAAATGCCAAATTCTTGGACCTGAAATCAATTCCCTACATGGTAATTAATGAAATCATGAATCCACTGACCCAGTAAGATTATGGCATAGGCGAGGAGTATGGGAGTAACAAATGAATAGGCCAACTAAAGGAATTCATAGGCATATGAAAGAACTCATCATTACTTCATGAACATATGAGAGCCAACTATAATCCAAAACACAAGATTTTTATATAACCAATAACCATATATGATCAAGTGGCTACAAAATTTATTTATTCATGAAGGAAATCAATATAGGCTGAAATGAATTTTTGGTGGATCTGTCACCCTTATAACACCAAATCATATAACCCATATGTATAACATATAAAACCCTTGTCCCTCCAAATTTTAGCTTTCTCGAGTGGCCATCCGAGGAGAACAAAATATAATTAAGAAACAGTCGCCGCAGCACAGTCGACCACGATCCTTAGGACTAGCTTCCTTGGCAACCTATCTCTAGGCTACCTCGGAACTATCCAATTGGGAAAGGCCTACCAGGGGACCCACCGTGATCCAATACCACCCAGCTATACCTCCTGAACCTCCCCGGGCCTATCATACATGCATATTGGTTTAAGACGAGTAACATGTAGGGATGCACCAATTCAATATGGATTCAAATTCGAATAGCAATCAATTCAACAAATATTTGGATTGAGCCTCGGACTTAGGAAAAAGATCATTTTGAAGTCTTAAAATATTTTAAAAAAGTGAAATATGAACTTGGAATATGTAACGCCCCGGATCTTGGGGCACTTCCGCCCTAGTTCCGAAACGCTACTCACATTCATAAGTAATAAAACTAAACCTTAAAATCAACATAAATACAATTATTTTCAATACCTCGTCCAATCGTACAAGTACATCTTTGAGTCTCAACCCTACCTCACACTATTACAGATCATTGATACCAAGAAATTCTAATTCCCAGCCTTTGAACTCGTTGTGACATTCTCTAAAATTGATTTCCTACAATAGTAGAGTTAAGGGGGTGAGTCCACTGACTCAGTAAGAATTATTACCATAATCATGAGCAAGGGTAGCAAAGACATATTTTCCAGGATTTTGAAATATCAACGCGATGGAACAGATTTCAAGAACCATTGATATCATAATTTCACAACATTCAGTTAGCCCAAAGGCTCAGTAACAGAAATTCGATATGCATAACAATACAATTCGTAACAGAATTAAACCATGAGCTCAAATTTCAGCAATAACTATGAATATCGAAATAAATATGGCTGAACTAGTGTTTGATAGATCTGTCACCCTTATAACTTCAATACAATATCATCCTTATTCCTCCGTTTGCCTCCCCGAGTAGTTACTCAAGGAGAGCCACTGTAACGCCCCGGACCGCGGTAGGTACCCCACCCACGATCCGGGACGGTACT
>JACFYI010003824.1:355991-366200 GCA_014898755.1 Handroanthus guayacan | reverse complement strand
TTTCAATTAGCCAACCACTCTCCCTTAAATTAGGAAAAATATCTTCTTATTTTACTTGCAAAAGTTCTTGGCACCTCACCGTCAACAAATCTTTCAAAAATCTCCTATATTTACAAAAATGTCATATTTATCATCTATAAATAAACAACAACTTGCTTTTGTGTTTTCACTTTTGCCAACGCTCTCAAGCTTTCAAGAAAATCTTAAAAGGCCACAACTTCTTCATCTTCTCATATCTCTTCTCTTTTCATCTCTACAAGAAAACACTACAATACTATTAGTTATAGGTGAAAGTGAAGATTAGGCTAAAATCTAAACAAAATGCCACAGAATAAACATTCATCAATATGAATAATGGCCTAAAACCTTTAAAGGATCCTCATATGAGCATAAAATTTAGATTTAAGAAGAGAAAACTAACCTTGATTCAAAAACTAGACAAGCTTGGTTGAGCACCTCTTAAAAGTCTGAAAGTTTGTGCTCTTCACTTGATCAACCTTTAATCCACTTCAAGCTTGATAAATCCAATCCAACACTTGATCAAACCTTCAATTCCTCCTCAAAGTTTCAAGATCCGAGGGCTATTCAACCAATAGACCAAAACTTTCACTCTAATTTGATAATGGCTATGAGCTATGAATGTTGGATAATCAACTTTTAATTTCCAAACAATGTAGATATACACCTCTAATGTTGATCCACTCTTCCTCTTTGGATTGTCATTTTAGATCATTGGTTAGAAGAGAGATCTAAGTATGAATCTATAAAGAGAATAAGGAAGATGAAGAGAGAATTGGAGAAAAGAATAAAGCTTGAAATTGCAGCTGCTTATCATCATGACTGGGCGGTTTGGGGGAAGGGGGTTTTAAAAGTGTGATCCTCGTCAATTTGGATGCTTAGCTGGCTAGATATTTTGAAGGGAAGAATTTAAATTCTTCTCTTCAAATATAACTTGGCATTGAAATTGATCATATCCATATGGCATTTTAATTAACAATTAATTAAAGTATCACATAGTGTCCAACTTAAATTAAACCCCAATTTAAAATTCCCTCCAATTAAATTTCCTTATTTGATCAATTAATTCAACTGTTGAAACTAATTGAATTAAATTAACAATTAATTTAATTAGAATAATTTGACTTTTCAAATTGATCTATTAAAAAAGACCCATTTTGACTATGGTCAAACATTTCGACTTTTAGTCAAAATTCCTATTTTTTTGCTTAAATCTTATTCAGATGATTTTTCTCTAATCTAATTAGAGAATCTTCATGAAATTCATACCGTGACTAAATTGAGAAAGCCATGTGATCCATTAGGTTCATCAATTAATTAAACATAGGCTTGCAACTTTTACGATATACGATTAATTAAACATTTTAATTAATCACTTGTAAAATTAATCTTTATTAATTCTAGAGCACCCAATCTCCATAGTCGATGTGTAACCATGAGCCTATAGAGCCCAATTTATTGATGAATTAATTGTGGTGTGAACCTCACCTACTTAAGCGTACCATGCAAATACCATTCCTCCGTTTACCATCTCCCGGTTGTGGCCTAGGGTTAAGATATTTCGGCGTCTCTAGTAGCCTAATAACTATGCATCCATTCTTAATTATCGATTCATTTGTGTTTTTGACTTTGAAAACTCTTTTTCAAATCGACACACTACCTTGCACAAGAATTTTCTTGAATTAAATCATCATAGAATACATAAGAGATATCCTCGTTCATCAAGATAAGGAAACAGATCCTTCCTTGGAACTCACAAACTTCCATCATAGATAGCTTGCACCCAGTATGCATCTCATGTGACTCGCTCGAAAGTGATTGAGACACACATCAAAGAACAAGGACCTACCATAAGGTTACCATGGTCCCTCAAGTTTAAGAACTAATCATATGCACTATTGTAAGATAGAGAATATTCCATCACCAAATGCAACTACGGCTATCTCATGGATTTTTCTATGTCGGGTCTTTAGTGAACTTGTTCTCTAACAAGCACCCGAACATGCACTGGTGTCTACTACACCAATTGCCCATGAAATAAGGCAATAATTCAACTCTTCAAATTATGCATCGTTAGTGCAAGTCTATCCGAATCTAAGATGTCATCATGTCAAAGACTCTATGACCTAAAAATTTAAGATCAAGACATATAGAGAATAATTTCATGATCACCATCATATGCATAACCTAGCCTCATAGCCTTATTGATTCAGAGGACTTCTTTCATATTTAGTGTTGATGACACTATTAGATAATATGAAGAAAATGGCCATTTTATATACATTGGAAAAGTAAGATCGTTTTTACAAGAGCAGTTTTTCAAGCCAAATCTAATTAGCTTCGGAGCACTACTCTAACAATAGGCTAAAAGGATAAAAGGTTAGAATAACACCAATAATAGGACAAATGTTCAGTAAGTTATAAGTTTTAACCCCATTAGGAATCCTAAAAAATGAGGTTTGAAATGAAGTATATATTTATTGAGAATATGATATGTAAAAAGGGTTCTTAATGTTTGGATAAATAGGTGACCTAACTTGAAGAACATTTTTGTCATGCCTCAGGTCTAAAGGGCCTAGGAGACGTGAGATTTGCCTGAGAATCCATCGTGTGCAACCTGAAATTGAGCTATGAACAACTTGCTCAAAAGGAATATCCAATGGTTGTACATACATTCTTTAGCCACAACTTATATAGTAATGACTTTTCCTATAGTTTCCCAATGTGAGATATCACAATCACCTCTCCTTTAGAATACAATATCCTCATTGTAGTGTAACAGAGTTTATGATCGCTCACCAGACATTAGGACCTAGAGGTGGCTCCTACAGGCTCAAAAGGTGGCTCCCACACATATAGTACTTTGTCTTGCAGGCTCAAGAGGTGGCTCACTTACACATAGCACTTTGCCCCACGTAACACTAAGCTCCCTTCGACTGGTAATCAGTTGAGACTAAATTCTTTTAAGGAGGGAAAAGTATAATAATCCAAAAATTTTCCTAATTAAATTTTCAAATAATGAACTTTTTCTCGATTACTTGAGATTTTTCTCACAGCCACAATATTTGATCACATACGTAAAATTTTCTTTGCACACAAAAATTATCTATGAATTATTTTGCCCAAAAAGGAATATTTGGCCCAAACTCTAGCCCAAAAATTTACCTCAAAGCCCAACCTAATTTTTTTTTTAAAAAAAATAAATAAGTAAAGATACATATATCCAAAAAAATGGGTCAACACCCCTTGAAGTTAAGGAATATTTTCACCCAAATCTTTTAGCAATCTTGTATTCCAAGCTTTGACACATGAGGGGAAAGAATAAGACTCTTTGGGCTTTTGACACCTCACACCACCTTCAACTTTCACAAAATTATAACACTTGGTTCTCTAAGTTAATTGGTTGAGCTTTTGCAAGAGATTCTTGCAACCTTTTTGCCAACTTCACTTCCATACATACATTTTCTTCTAACTATAACAAGAATATTCAAGACTTTTAAGATTTGTAAAGGGAAAAACTTGGAGAAAAACACTCTCTCACTAGGGTATCTTGGTAAGTTTGAAACATTAATTTACAAAATGTTTTATAATATAAGGTTTAAGAGGAAAAAAGGTGATATAACATCTAAGTGATTTTGATTCCAATAGGTGGAATAGCTTAAAGAGCTAGGAACTTGGAACTCTTATGCTTAAAGATTTGAAGCTTAAGAAAGGTAAGGATTATGGCTACTATTTTCCTTTTGATTCCATGTTATTGATTGAGCATTTGATGGTGCTCAACTCCTTGCTTGAATCTTGACAATTCTTGATATTGAATACCATGGAAAGCCCTTGCTTGGAATACGTTATTGGACACTTGAATCTAGCATAACCCATTCTCTTGTTTGATATAAATGATCATGAACCTTTGGACAACATGAGGACTTATTAGAGTAAAGAAAATTGGGACATAAAAAGAACTTGAACATTATTAAAACTTATGAACATCAATTAAAAGATTTGGAAAAATCCCTTCTAAACTTTTGGATTTCTCAAAACCCTTCAAAACCATTTTCTAAAATATTTTTCAAAATTTAAAGAAAAAAATTCATTTATGGGCGTGACCGCACTTGGGGCTGTAGCCCCAAGCACAACGGGCTCATCCGTGCCTGTTTTTTAGCACAATTGTGCCTAGTTCAGAATACTTTTTAGTATTTTTTGACCCTTTTATGCCTTTATATGTCCATATCTCATTCCAATAAGCTATCCTATGTCCAAAACAATCGTTTTATATGTCCAAGACTCGAATTGAATTAATTGATTATGCCTATTTATTGTTTGAAGCTTTGTTGAATTAATTCGAAAAATTGCTATTGATTCTAAAACCTATAAATTGATTGTATTATTGGGCCTGGGAGCCATCAGAGAGACAGCTGGACAGTATTGGACCGTCAGTTTGTCTCTTGCAGGGTTTTTCATTTATTATATAGTCCCGCGAAAATCTGGAGGTAGAATTTCCAAGTATTAGTCTGTGACACGTGGCATGCTGACGATGTCGTTGTGTGATTGGGTTACACCCTCTGAGCAGCCACACTATTAGAAAATGGGAAATTTCAATGAAAATTTTCAACAAAATGAATTCGTCTCAAAATTTTGACGGACTTTCCGATGGATACCAACGGATTTATAAAATTTGAAAAAAATAAATTTCTGACAGATATTGTAACACCCCGAAAATTTCTCTAATTAAAATCTTGAACTTCTATTTTTCAAATAATAACTCATTTTTACTATTACGAAAATGGTTTTATTATCAAAACAAGTTTCTTGTATCCAAACCCAATTTTCTTTAATTATTTCAGCCCAATAAGTTTCTTAAGCCCAAGAAATTAGCCCAAATTTAATCAAAACTTAGCCTACCATTTTTTACCCAAAATTTCAACATTTCAAAAAAAAAAAAAGAATAATAGCCACAAAAATCGACAGCTTGTCTCCCCAAGATGGGATCTCCATCACTCTCCAATCAATTCCATCAATCAATGTTTAGCTTCTTTGAGAAGCTTGTTTAATTGATAAGAAAGGCCTTAATTCAATTTCCTTGCTTAGATAACTCACATTCTCTTCTTTAAATATACCACTTCTTGAAAAAAAAAAGGCTTACCCTTGCATTTATTTATCCTCACACACGAACACTTGCGCTTATTTCTCTTGCACTAAAAGATTTCCTCTCAAACAAACTCCTAACTACTACCAACATTTGCAATGGGAAAGAAGTAGGAGAACCACAATCTTAAACTATTGGTAAGGGTGGGTTAAGAATGTAAATAAGTCATTCTGTTAAGGTTATGAATGGAGTTTAACAAATATGTGATCTTCCATTTATAGGTGCTTGAATCAAATCTTGTGTAGCCAACTAACACTTTGATAAAGCTTAGAACCCAAGTGTAAGACTTATGGATTTCTTTCCTTCTTTCTATGAATATATCATCATCTTCATGCCTTGTATGGTATTCATATGTTGAGCTTATGAAACCAAGTTATTATTGACATTCTTGCATGCTATGAGCTCAATATTTGGTGATCCCTGATGCTATCTTTGAATATCCTTAAGAACATGTTGTTTAACTCCTATAAACCATAGACTTTGGACTAACAAGGAATTATTGAGACAAAATGGAAGAGATGGACAATATGGACTTAACAAATGGTTTATGATCTTAATCACCATTATTCCCTAAATCATAAAATAAACTTGAGACTTATAGTTTGTGAACTTTACTTTAAAGATGGCTTGCTGGAAAGTATGGTTTTGAGACAAAAAAAAAAGAGAGAAAAATTGTCGTGAGTGAACACTTAAGCGTGGATGCCCACTCCGGCGCTCTGGAGCTCAAATTCCAGTGAGTAATTCACTTTTGAGGTGCTCAAGCGCTCAAACCCGAAGCGTAAAAGTACTATTTCAGCGCTCAAGCACCCATTTGAGTGCTCAAGCGCCCATTCCAGTAGCTAAAAGCACTGTTTTGGCGCTCGAGCACCCAAGCGCCCAATCCAGTTTTCAAATCTTCATGTTTCCACTTCGTTTTGTTAACCTAAGTCCATATTTAACCTCCCTAAGCATGTTTAAGACTTTGAAATAAAATTCTTCCCAGTCCTCAATCTAAATCCAAATTTTTTGTTTGATATGATCGGCCGATTGAATATGTGCCCGTAGTGGCTTCATGTTTCTGATAAGTTTCGATACGTTCAATTTGTTCAAAGCCTATATGAATATATGTATGTTGGGCCCTGGGAATTTTCAAGGGTATCGGATAGAGCGATTTCGGATCAATAATTTAAGCCCCTGAGAATTCCTATTTGTTGGGTAAACTGAAAGAATCCTGGAGGTAGGGTTCTGAAGGACTATTCTAAAGCACGTGGGGTCGACTATGCTTTTCAGTTTGTTTGACACTCCTTGAGGGAGCTTGGAGGGATCAGGATTATATGTGAATATATGTTGGAGTTATAACTATGACAGATCCACTGAACGTTTGAATCAACCTTAAAGGTTTATTGACATGAATGTAATATATGATTTATGATATCAGTTTGTTCAGTTCATTCTATTTGATTCAAAATGTTACATGAGGTCACATCATGATTTTGTTCTTGATATGTTTATCATTTGAATCTTGTACTCTATGTTCCATACCATAAGTTTTACTGGGTCAGTGGATTCATGATTCTATTAACATCATGTAGGTACTTAACCCTGTGGATTTGTTGTTTGGGAAGCTCCCCTTTAGCATGATAGATTTTTGGATTATGTAATTCAGAACGTATGTTGACTTGTTAGTTCATTTAGACTTTTGGCTTGTATAGACCAAAGTTAGTCATGATGTATTATTTTGAAAAAAAATTTACGGCCAATAATTGTGGCTTATTGGGAAATTAGTATAGAATGAGACATGTTATATCCTGTTTTTATAACGCCCCGGGTCATGATAGCAATCTGCCCTGTGATCCGGGACACTACTCGCGGTCGGTAAACATGCTAAAACCAAAACAGGAAACTAACATGTGCAAATAAACTAAAATCCTCCTGAATATACATTCATACCAATAGGGATTCATACAAAACACATATTCAATCAAAATAGGTTAAACCACCAAAATATACAAACATGAGTCCCAAAAGTCCAAACGAGCTAGATTTACATACTTAATCATAGTACCAAAAGCAAACTTATACTAATCAGGCTCAATTCTTCAGTCGATAATCCAGGGCCTAAGATCCTACATAATATAATAGAATCATAAGTCGCACGATCCAGTAAAACTTATGGCATAACGATAGAAGTGAAAGAGCTTCAAATAATAAGCACATCGACAACAGAACAAGAATGTGATTTCAGTAAACAGTTCAGGACATTTCAGAATGAACAAATCAAGTCGATAGCAGTGACAAATATCACATTCAAGTCATAAAGTAGAAACAATCATTTTGGTAGGCCTATCACCCTTATATCTTCAATATTTTTCATATAAGATCCTTATCCCTCCAAACTCTTGAAAGAGCAACAGATACAATAAAGCACAATCGATGTACGTGCTTTAGAATAACCCCTCAGAACCCTACCTCCAGGGTCATCCGGATTATCCCATAGATGAGGATTCGCATGAGCTCGTATGGACAACCCGTCGTTGCCCAATCAGACACTCATACAAATCCTCAGGGGCCAACAGACAGTCATTTAGTAGGCTACGAATAATCAGGACAGTTCAAACGTATAAAAATCATGAAGCTATTGGCATGTTTTGATTAACTATTAATGATTGAATGGACAACTCAAAACTTAGCCAATCGTTTAGTTCGAACAAACTAGGAATGGACTATGGACTAGAGAATTCATCGTTTTGAAAACTTAATCATACATTAAAAAGATTGGACACGAACTTGGTTCAACCAAAGAAGCTGAAAAACAGCAATTGAATAGCTGAGGTGGGCGCTTAAGCGCGGATTTGGGCGCTCAGGCGCCCAATCCATAAATTTTTCCAGTGGACTGAGCGCTTGAGGACCCAGATAGGCGCTTGAGCGCTCAATCTCTGGAATGGCCAAATTTCTTCAATCGGACCCGGTGCTTGGGGGCTCATTACGAGCGCTTAGGCACTTGCATGGCCGCTGGGGCGCTCATTTTGGGCGCTTAAGCGCCGAGTCTCGGCCAATTTTTAATTTTTCGTCTTCTCATTTTCTTTTGATTTTTGGTTCAAAATCATATTTTTGGAATTGTTTTATGTCCATAAACATTTATAAAACATTGTTTTTAATTTTTGTTAAGGATTTTTTGAAAAATAGAAACCGAGTCAAAACACGCCGTTATGTCCATATCTTATCATTTTTATCTGCTTTTTGGTTATCAAATCTACCTCATAGTCCATGGTCCATGGTTCAATATTACTCCAAAGCTCAGGTCATGATCTCAAAGAAACACCAAGGCTTAAGATGTTCATGTCAGTAGTTTTGAACATATATAACAAGAAAACCATCTTCATTTGCAATAGAGCTCACAATAATCAACAATATCAACATGAATAACATACTTATGAGCTTTGAAATGGAATAACACATGAGGCATGTAATGGAATATAGGTTCAAGAATAAGAGAGGAAAGTCCTTAAATCTTACTTGATCAACTTGTCTTGCCAAAGTGCTAGATGTTCCAAGTTTTGAGTTAAACACCTAATGACAACCAAAACACGTGTTGACTCCCACATAACTATATCAAATCACTTATTTAACATTCTAACACTAAACTTACCAATTGGTTTTGGAGTGAATAACCTTAGTTTCCCTTGAGTTTCCCTTTTTTGTTGCTTAAGAAATTGGTGCATTATATGTGTGACGGATGAAGAAGAAAATAAGGAGAAAATGTTCAAGTTTACTTCTGCAGAAATGGAGTGAGAAATCTGAAAATCAAGTCCCCTCAATCCTAGATTTATAGTGAGTAATTGAGGCCAATTGGTGGTCAAAAATGTTAGCTAAAATTCAAGCCAACACATCCTACATTACATGGAAAATTTCGGCTGCCCATACTGCCTTTGAAAATCTGATTTCTTGTTTTTTTTTCTAAATGTTAATTATTTGGGCTAAATACATGGACTAATTTTTGGCTTAAATTAGATGGGTTTTGGGCCTATTTTGGGCTGAAATAACGTAAGAAATCGAGACTCCGACGAGAGAAAATATTTTAAATGTGCAAAACTTATTTTCAGAATTAAAACGTTCTCCGTTTTATTGAAATCGAAATAATTTGAGAAAATCGAAGATTTGATATTTTAATTAGGGAAATCTCGGGGTATTACACTCTCCCCCCTTAAATGAATCTGGTTCCCAGATTCTTACCTTATTCAAACAGATGAGGATATTTGTCCAGCAATTCATCCTCACGTTCCCAAGTAGCCTCTTCTACTCTCTGATTCCTCCATAGGACCTTAACTTGAGGTATCCTACGATTCCTAAGCTCACGAACTTGAGAATCTAGGATACGAACAGGCTACTCTACATAGGTGCGATCGCTCTGGAGGGGAACATCGAGATGTTCTATGACGTGAGAGGGGTCAAGATGATATTTCCTCAACTGAGACACATGGAACACATTATGGATCCCGGTTAGGTTGGGAGGAAGGTCAAGTCGATATGCTACAGGACCAATTCGTTCCACGATCTCGAATGGTCTCGTATATCTAGGGCTCAATTTTCTGGCTTTACCCATCCTCTGAATTTCTTTTTGAGGAGCTATCTTCAAAAACACCTGATCTCCAATACTGAACTCCAGATCTTTTCTATGCTTGTCAGCGTAGCTCTTCTGGCGATCCTGAGCTGTTTTCATATTTCTCTTAATAATCTAATCCTTATCTATAGCTTCTGGAATCATCTTAGGTCACAGTGCATCCTTATCTAAGTTAGAAGTGCTCTTTGTCTCATTAATGTCCCAGTGAAGGGGTGATCTGCACTTCTTACCATATAGAGCCTCATATGGAGCCATTTGGATCATGGCCTGATAGCTATTATTATAAGCGAACTCTACCAGTGGTAGGTGCCTGTCCTAATTTCTTGAAAAATTCAGAATACATATGCGTAGCATATCCTCCAATGTCTGAATTGTTCTTTCCGACTATCCATTAGTTTGGGGATGAGCAGCAGTACTGAAAAGTAATTTCGTCCCCAGATGCTCTTGC
>JACFYI010003824.1:279091-312466 GCA_014898755.1 Handroanthus guayacan | reverse complement strand
ACCATTGATAAGTTTAAGGCCAGACTGGTTGCCAAAGGTTTTAGGCAAAAAGAGGGAATAGATTTCTTTGATACTTATTCCCATGTGGCTCGTTTGACTACAATCCAAATGCTCATAGCACTAGCTTCTATATATGATTTCCCGATTCACCAGATGGATATGAAAACAGCCTTTCTGTATGGTGATCTTGAGGAGGAAATCTATATGGATCAGCCCGAGGGATTTGTAGCTCCTGGAAATAAGCAAAAAGTTTGTAAGTTTGTTAAATCTCTTTATGGATTAAAACAAGCACCTAAATAATGGCATGAAAAGTTTGACAAGACTATTACATCATTTAGCTTGATTGTTAATGATAATGATAAGTGCATCTACTGTAAGGTTAAGGGTGATAACTGTATCGTGCTATACCTACATGTAGATAACATTCTGTTAATAGGGTCGAATATTGAGATAATAATGAGACAAAATCATTCTTGAAAAGTATCGAAATGAAGGATGTGGGTGAGGCTAATGTGATTCCTGGACTCAAGTTGATTCGATCAACTGAAGGTATAACTATTTCTCAATCTCACTATATTGAGAAGATAATTGAGAAATTTGGCTATAAAGAGAGTAGAATCGCGAAGACTCCATATGATCCTTTTGTGCCACTTTTCAAAAGTGAGAGCGGCATTCCTGTGTCTCAATTGAGATATTCTCAAATTATTAGGAGCTTGCAATATCTTGCAAATGGCTCAAGACCGGATATTTCATTTGCTATCTCGAAGCTAGCAAGGTATACAAGTTATCCCAATAGAATCCACTGGGAGGCTTTGGATAGGGTACGTCGGTATCTGAAAGGCATGACATCACTTGCCCTGCATTATGGAAGATTCCCTACAGTTCTTGAGGGATATTATGATGCTAGTTGGATAGCCAAAAACTCAGATACTAATGGGTATACTGGTATGTAATTTACCTTAGGTGGGGGCGCAGTTTCCTAGAAGCCTGCAAAACAGACTTTGTTAACTCGGTTAACTTTTGAGGCAGAGCTATGTGCTTTGGACACAATGGGACTGAGGCTGAATAGCTGTATGGGTTAATGGTTCAATTGCAAGCCTCTTCCGGTGGTCGCCGTGCATTGTGATAGCCAAACCACAATTGCATAAATTATAAGCCCAAAGTTTAATCAAAAGACTAAGAGACACATCCAAGTTAGACTGAAGTCTATAAGGGAACTTGTGTCTGATAGGGTCATGGCCATTGATTTTGTTGGTACCAAAGATAACATGGCCGATCCTTTGACTAAAGGACTTGAGTTGTCCTTAGTTCATAAATCCAGGTTGGGGATGGGATTAAGAAACCCATGAGCGATACATCTACAGTGGCAACCGAACCTACCAAGTGGAGATCCCACGAGAAAGGTTCAATGTGGTATAAACAAACTATCGAGTGTATCGATAGCACCTAATTATGATTGATACTTTGTATCTGTGTGTCGATCCCCCAGTATACCTGGAAGGTGCTGGTAACTGCAAGTAAAGTAAGAGTTTTAACTCTGACTAGGGTCAAGTCAATTTTTGACGAGATGTAAACAGTGCATCCCTAGAGACACCCACCTAAGTGAATGAAAGTTGTTTGGCCACAACTAGAGGAAATGGATTATTCCTCGAAAACACTCATGAATAAGATCAGGACACATGGCCGTAAGTGTCAACCCTAAAGATCAGCACATAGCCGTGTGATTTGTTGTTACTAATTGACACCACCATACCTAAGGGCCAAATTCAAGGCATCAATCTATTTGTCCCTATGATGTTAGAAATTGAATAACTTTGGTTGTGGTTCAAACCAGGAGGTATCATAACTGAAAGCAAATTACTAAAATCCTAATAGTCCAAACACTATGGATTGGTAGGGGATTGTTGTAATTGGCACGAATCGAATTTGGATTTATGCTTAAATTACATGTTTAATAAGATGCTAAATGCTTCTATGTATTAGTGCCAATTATTAGTTGAATTCATAGATGTTTGTGGTGTATTGTGGCGCATGTATCAAACCATCAACATTGATGTATAAGTTGTCCCACATAGGAAGGTTATCAAAGATGGGAGATCTTATGACAATATATATATATATATATGTATCCCATATTGGATATTTATCAAAGTATAGTGGACTTGGGCTCATATAAATTCCATGTCCCACATTGAATGATTAACAAAAGGTTGGGACTTAGTTTGGCTATATATTGGTCATCCCTGGTTAGCATAACAACAACACACCGAAAGCATTCTATATCCTTACCTTTACATAGTTGTTGGATTATTAGCTCTGGCAACCGAGTAATGTTCGAGGTGAAGCCACGTGTAATGCAGTACGTTGCTTTTGAATCGTCTTATCTTGGAAGAAGAGTTGTTGTACCCTTTGCACTAATAGAGGGGCAATGTTTTCTTCAAGGCAAGTAGTCTCCATTTTGCGATTTGTTTTTAGGTTAGTTCTGTTATGATACAGAACTGTGAGATAAATGTTATTATTCTCCTGCCTAGTATTCTGATAAATATTTATATCACTATTTTAGAACACTGTCCTGTTGATTATCTGTGCTTATTTGATAATTTGTTGTATCCCCGTTCCCAACAGTTTAAAGTAAAAAATTGGTATTTTTTTCCATAATTATTTTTCTTCCATTTTTACCTCAAATTTTACATTTGTCCAATGGTCCAAAATCTCAAGAGCATATTCATAATGGGTATGAAGTCTCATGTCATTTAAGGAGTTCAACTCATCATTCAAAATGAATATGGAGCCAATAAATCAATAAATATCACAAAAATCGAACATAATGCTCCATAGCATATCTTAATCCAAGAATATGCAAAATTTCAACATGTGAAGCCAAGGAAAGAAATGCCATAAATCTTACCATTGTCCTAAGCTTTAAATCAAGGAGTTGGTTGATCCAAATGTTAGTTCAAACACGTACCAACATGGAAGATCACATGCTTATATTAGAACATAACCTCAAATCTACCATATAAGCTTATCTTACCAAGAGGCTATTGTGAGTGTTCCTGCTTCTTACCCTCATCAAATGTTAAGATATAGTTTAAGATAAGTGTATTTTTCTTCCTTTAAGAGTTGAGGGTTTCAAGAAGAGGATATGCAATTGTGAGGAGATAGTAGAGAGAATGAGAGTATTGCTCTTGCAAGTGTGGAAGATATTGACCTCCTCAACACTCCTATTTAAAGGTGAAACCAAAGGCATTTGTGCAAAGAAAGTTTGGACCAAGGACCTATCCTTAATTATCAAAGCTTTTTGGAGAAGCGTAGTGGGATTGATGGACCCAATTGCAGATGGCCGGTCAGTTGCTATTCCTCTCTTTTTTGTGTTGAATTGTTGGATATTGGGCCAAAAGTGTTGGGCTAAGGTTTGGTTTGATTTAGGCTCTTTTAGGCTGAAACAGGGCATAAACGAAGTCTCAATTGCAAGAAAATTTTCTGGATGAAAATAAATTATTTTTGACAATAAGATGATTTTTGTGATAACAAAAACAATTTATAGATTGAAAAACAAAGAGTTAAAATTTTGATTAGCAAAATTTTCAGGGTGTTACACTCTCCCCCCTTAAGAAAATTCAGTCCCCAGATTCATACTTTATCCGGACAAGTGAGGATACTTGTCTCGCATCTCATCCTCACGTTCCCAAGTCGCTTCTTCTACGTTCTGATCCCTTCAAAGCATTTAACTTGAGGTATTCTATGATTTTTAAACTTACAAACTTGGAAATCTATGATACAGATAGGCTGTTCTAAGTTTGTAAGATCACTCTAGAGGGGAACATCGAGGTGTTCGATCACATGCGATCGATCAGGATGATATTTTCGTAACTGAGATACGTGAAACAAATTATGGATCCCAGTGAGGTTAGATGGGAGATCTAGTCAGTACGCTAAAGAGCCTATTCGTTCCACAATCTAAAAGGATCTCGTGTATATTGGGCTTAGCTTCCCGCTCTTGCTTATTCTCCGAATTCCCTTCTACGGAGCAATTTTTAAACATACTTGATCTCCGACACTGAACTCTAAATTTTTTCTTCACTTATCAGCGTAGCTTTCCTAGCGATCTTGAGCTATTTTCATATTTTTCTTAATGATTTGGATCTTATCTATCGCCTCTTGGATCATCTCAGGTCGTGGTGCATCTTTTGCTTGGTTCGAGGTGTTCCTTGTTTCACCTAAATTCCAATGAAGGGATGATCTGTACCTTCTACCATACAATGCTTCATATGGTGCAATCTAAACAGAGGCCTGATAGTTGTTATTATAGGTGAATTGTGATGCCCCCGAAATTCCGAGAATGTGCGGACCCGAGACTCGAGGTGCATCACTCGCATTCTATATGTTCTAAAATCATTACGTTCAAAAATTGATTCGAAAGCTAATATTGCAATCATTCAAACTAAATCTAAATCCAAACTAAGTTCCAAATACAATCGTTACATTCCAGGAGTTCAAAATACATAAGTCAATCGAACTTATCAATACATTCCAATGATCTATACATTTCTAGGTCCATAAGTTCCAAAAACGATAGACTAATCCAATTAGAATAGGGATGAGCTATATAATCTATCATGAGGCTTCTATAATTCGTTCGCTCACGATTCAAGAACCTACATGTTAATTAGGATGAGTCCACTGACCCAGTAAAACTTATAGCATGCCAAAGAGGATAGGAATTTCAAAGAACATCTGCATATTAATATCAATACAAGAATGTGATATGGATAACAATCAGAACGCTCAAGACAATCAATATATACATATATTTATCATATTCAAGTCCATAGGCTGAATTAATTTTTTGGTAGGTCTATCACCCTTATATCTTCAACATATACATTTCACCTTATCCCTCCAACTCCCGAAGGAGCATCAATCAATCAAGAAGCACAGCCGACGTATGTGCTTAGGATAGTGCTGCGGAATTCTACCTCCAGAACTCATCCGAACTACCCAACAATCAGGGGTCGAGGGTCCTAGTCGACAGTCCAATACTGCCCGAGTTCGGTCTCCAAAAAATCCCACACGGGCCTATAATCAATCAATCGTATGGCTTTAGAACGAAATGGACAATCAATCAATCAATTCAAGAAGCAGGTAAGGCGTACGTTCTAAGGCCAACAATATCGATAACATTTCAATAGGTCAAAATGAATTCAATCAGTCAATTATTTCGAAAATTCGACTATGGACTAGAGGGTTTTCATTTCAAAACTCGTATAACGTTAATAAGATCGAATATGGACATATTTTGGTGTAAAATTAAGTTTTAGAAATCAAGTTGGATTGAAAGTGGGTGCTTGGGAGCGGAAACGGGCGCCTGAGTGCCCAAAACAAGAGTTTTGGACAGAGGGTTGGGTGCTGGGGCGCCCAGTCAAAGAAAAAAAATTGAACTTGGGTCAGTAGCTGGGCGCTTAAGCACCCAAGCTACTGGAAAAATAATAGTTTCTGTCCGAGGGCCGGCGCTTGAGCGCCCAATAATGCGCGCTTGAGCGCTGACTCTTGGGTTGAAATTTGATTTTTCGTCTTTTGATTTTCTTCAAATTTGTTATCCAAAAATATATTTTTGGGGTTCTTAAATACGTAATAATATTTATAAAATATCGTTTCGAGTTTTGGTTTTGAAATTTTCGAGAGATCGTTTTAGTGTCGAAATGTACAGTTTTGTCCATATCACTCGTTTTCAACCGTTCTTAGTTCGTTTCTCCTCTTAATCCATGGTCTATCATTCAATACTCAATTCCAAACGTCGGTATATAGTTCGAGATGATTCAATAAGCTTTGGATTGATTCATATTCAAGAGTTTGAGCATGGATAGCAAGAATAGCGAATAACAATCATAAATTCACATGCTCACAGAACATCATATATTCAATAACTCAAAGTATGCTCGATTAATCAACGGAAAGTTGGAAACACATGCTCATGGAGAAGAGGAGGTGCCATAAGTCTTACCTCTTGAAGCTATTGCTTAAGTTGGCAAAAGATTCAAGCTTAGTTTCCACAACCTACATTCACATTCATACATATATCAAGCCCTAGACAACCAAACTTAAACCACTCTTAAATCATATCTTTTAAGCTTACTTACAAAGTGTTAGAGTGAGAGTCACATACACAAGAACCCTTTAAAGCTGAAAACTGGTTTTTGAGAGAACAAAAGAAGCAAATATTTGTTTGAGTGAAATTTTCTAAGTGTTGAGGTGAGGATTTCTGCAGAATTCTTGTGAGCTAATGTGGCTTATTTATAGAGTGATTTAGGGTCAAAATTGAGAGAATTTTATAGTCCAAGTCCCTCAAAGCCATTACCAAAAGTTGGGGGATAGGCTAGGCTGGCTATGTGACTTGGTAGGATGGATGGATGGATAGGATTTCCATCCATCTTGCAGCTACATTGCTGCTGCCGGCTGCCCTCTTTGGTTTCAGATTTCCTTTTCCTTTTTCCCTTCATTTTTGAGTTCCAATTAGTGTTCAATTGGTCAACAAAAGTAGCTATGTGTTGGGTTTGAATTGGACTTGACTTGGGCTTGTAAATTGGGTCATTTGGGCTTGTTTTTGGGTCGAGACGGGATGTGAAATTGAAACGTATTGGTCCGAAATATTTTCGAATGCGTGAAATGTGTTTTGATTTTAAAACAAAACTCAATTTTAAAATCAAATAAATTTTCGGTAAATCAGCGATTCAAGAATTTTATTATGGGAATTCTCGGGTGCTACACGAACTGTACCAAAGGTAGATGCCTATCCCAATTTTCGAAAAAATTCAAAACACATGCTCACAGCATATCTTCCATTGTTTGAATTACCCTCTCTGACTGTCCATCAATCTGGCGATGAGGAGCAGCACTAAAAAGTAATTATGTCCCCAGATGTTCCAGTAAGCTCCTCCATAACCTCACCGTGAATTTCGAATCTATGTCAAAGATAATACTTTGAGGTATTCCATGTAATCGTATTATCTCTCTAAATGTATATCTCGACAAGTTTTTTAACATTATACTGGGTTTTGACAGGCAGAAGCAGAAAATGCGCCGACTTTGTAAGCCTATCAACCATAGCCTAGATACTATCACTTCAACTATACACCATAGGTAGACTCATCACGAAGTCATAGTGATCTGATCCCACTTACAACTTGGGATTGAGAACGGTTGTAATTTTTCAGATAGTCTCTGATGCTCCACTTTCATAAGTTGGCAGGTCAGACATTCTGGATATAATTAGCTATGTCCTTTTTCATTCCTTCCCACCAAAACTTCTGTTTCAAATCCTTATACATTTTTGTTCCTCCCGAATGTATGAAAACTTTGTTTGATATACTGTAGATAGCACTTTTTCTCTCATTCTTGCAGGAATGACAACTTGATTTTTGAATTACAATAACTCATTAGCATCGATCCGAAAATTGCGTCTCATGTCAACCTTAAGCTTTTGAATTTAATCATCTCCTTCTTGGGCTTTTAGGATCTCACTATATATCTCTGGATAGATGCTCATGTTTGCTGACTTTTCTTTTTTGACTCAGAGTATCTGCAACGACATTTGCTTTTCCTGGGTGATAAGTAATGGTGAGGTCATAATTCTCTAAAAATTCCATCCATAGTCATTGTCTCAAATTCAGATTTTTCTTACTAAATATTTATCTCAAGCTCTTATGATCGATAAAGACTTCCACCTTAGCTCCATATAGGTAATGACACCATTTAGCTAAGACAAATACTACTGTTGCAAATTCTAAATCATGAGTGGGATAGTTCGACTCATGATTTTTTAGTTTTCTTGATGCGTATGCAATCACTTTGCCTTTCTGTATTAAAACACACCCTAACCCTTCTTTAGAGGCGTCAGTATAAAGAGTAAACTCTTCTGACCCATTAGGCAGTACAAGTACTGGAGCTATCATTAGTTTTTTGTTTTTTTAACTCTGATAAACTTCCCTCGCACTGTTGGTCCCACATAATTTTTTTATCCTTTTGGGTCAATCTAGTGAACGGTTCGGCCAATTTAGAGAAGTTCTGGATAAATTTTAAATAATATCCAGCAATCCCAGAAAACTTCTCACTTTGGTAACAGTTTTTGGTCTCTTCCATTTGAAAACTACTTCAACCTTTTCTGAGTCCACTTCAAGCCCATTCTTTGATATTATATGCTCCAAAAAAGTCACACTCTGTAGTAAAAATTCACATTTGCTGAATTTGACTTACAATTTGTGCTCCTTCAAATTTTGAAGGACAATTCGTAAATGTTCTTCATGCTCATTTTTTTATCTGGAATAGACCAGAATATCATTTATGAAGATCACAACAAAGCAATCGAGGTATGGATGAAACACTTGATGCATTAAATTCGTAAACGCCACAGGGGTGTTTGTTAATCCAAAGGGCATCCCTACAAACTCAAAATGCCCATAACAAGAATTAAACACAATTTTAGAAATATCTGCTTCGCATATTTTTAACTAATAATACCCCTGTCTCAAATCCAACTTAGAATAAACAGCAGACGTCTGAAGATGATCAAACAGCTCGTCAATGTGGGTTAAAGGGTATTTGTTCTTGACGGTCACTTTACTTTACTCCCAATAATCGATGCACATCCTCAGTGACCTATCTTTCTTTTTCACAAATAGGACCAGAGCTCCCCAAGGTGAAAAGCTCGATCGTATGAAATTTTTCTCCAATAGTTCTTGTAATTGTTTCTTTAACTTCTTTAATTTTGCTAGTGCCGTTCTGTAAGGGATTTATAAGAATAGTACTATCCCAGAAATAGTTTCAATCACAAATTCGATCTCCCGATCCGGGGGTGGTGAATTCATTTCCTTCGAAAAAATCTCAGGAAATTTATTTACCACCTTAACATATTTTAGTTCAACTTTATCATGAGATTTATTTATCAGATAGGTTAGAAACCCTTGTCCCCCTTTTTGGATAATCTTTCTAGCAATAACAGCAGAAATATGAGGTATATTGCTGTTCTTATATGTGCTGTTAGTATCTACGCCAACTCTGGTACCTAACTTGGTGCTGATATAGCCAATTTATTCTTAGAATAAGATCGTATTCCTGGATTGGCAGTTCAATCAAGTCTACACCAAAGTTCTAATTTTCTATGACCACAGGGCATTGAGGGTATATTATCCTAGTCTCGTAAGACCCTACGACTGGAGTATAAATCTCATAGGAGATGTTCATATTTTCAGAAGGTAAGTCTAATCTCTTAGTATAATCAAATGAAATAGAAGAATGAAATCTACCAGGATCAAAAAGAGCTTTGCATATAAAATTCTGAATTATAACCTTACCTTTAATAACCTGTGTGGGATCTATGCCTTCTTCTCCGGTTAAGGCATAAGCTCTAGCCTTAACCTGCAGACGACCAGTCTTGCCCTGCTATGGCGAATTCTATATCTCGGGATTCCTACTATTGCAATTCTATGGGCAATCCTTCACAGTGTGCTGGCTACTTCTGGAAATAAGACATTTTTCTAGCTTCTTCCAGCGCTATGTCTCTGTGTGATTCGTGCCCCCACAAAAACCCCAATTCCCCTTTCCTGTGGCCATCGGAGCCTTTTTTTTGTCAGCAGAAAAGGTCGTATTCCCCATTTTCGGCTTCTTGCCACTGAAGCCTTTTTTTCTTTTTCTTGGTCAAACTTGCCTGACTATTTTTCTTTTCTCTTGTCTTCTATCCTTTGGAGTTCCTGAAAGTCTGCTTCAAGTTCTATTGCCATCTCTATGGCACTGTCATAATCATGAGGCCAACTAATAACCACCGCTCGCCTCAAGTCGAGCTTGAGGCCTTCTATAAACCTTTTCCATCTCCTCTCTTTATCTGCCAATATGTGCGGGGCATACTAAATGAGCCGATTAAACTTGGCCTCGTATTTGGCTACTATCAGCGTCTTTTGGATTAATCTCATAAATTCTTTCTCTCTTAAATCTCGGACCACTTGTGGGATAAGTTTTTTCAGAAATTCTTCTCTAAATCGTCTCCAAGTTCCCACAACCTCATCTCTTTCCCACCTTATCTCAATCACTGCCCACCAGGGATACACGGCCCCTTAAAACAGATATGTAGTGTATCTTACTTTCTGTGGGTCAGAGTAGTTTAACACTCTAAAGGTCTTTTCCACCTCCGCTAGCCAAAACTCGACTCTTTGATCATCAGGCTCACCATCAAACCTGGGCAGGTTAAAATATAGAAACCTGACCAACATCTTATCATCTAACTCCTTTTCCTATCTACGCCCCTGTTGCTCTTGTGGACGGCTTTGATTCAGGACTTGTCATAGCAGGGTAAAAAATTGTTTAGCCGCTGGCTCGTTATGTGGGGGAGTTCTTCTTGGGGTTGGTTAGGAACTTGAGGAATTGGTTCTTGAGGTTCTCGACGAGGTACAATGTTATCAACATTATTGGGCATGTTAGGCGATCGTAATTTCTCAAATGACACCCGTCTAGGCCTTCCTCTTATTTTTGCAGGTTCATTATGCAATGTGTTTCCATTGGATGCCATTTTAATCTGAAATTCATAATGATGGATTTTGATAGCAGTTCGTGGTTTCTCCGTTCCTTCATTACTTGAAACTTGGGATTTATATATTCAAATTATATGGTTATTAGGCCATCTCTAAAAGACAAAAGAAAGATGGCCTTAGTCCACTCTAGCACCGCATCTTTGCCCATGTCCATCTACCGCGTTACAAAAGGACGAACAAAGTTAGTAACAAAAAAAGGGGATAAAAGGCAAAGTACCACAAATCTAAACCTTCAAAGTTTCTTATCCTAGGCCTTTGATATTCCCTATAATGCCCCGGAATCCTAGAGCATCCGTCCCTAGGTTCGAAATGCTACTCAAGAACGAATACTAACTAATAACCATAAATCGAAATCCAACACACGAATTCATAGCTTAATGTTTCAAAAGATTCCACAATTATGGGCCAATTTTTTTTTTCCAAAATACATCATGGAATATGAATTACATACCAATCATATATGAAGTCCAAACAAATCTAAGTAGGCCAAAATGCTAGCAGGAAGCCTCCCAACATCAAATGATTCACAAAACTGATTTCCTATATAATGTTAATGGAATCACAAGTCCACCTATCAAATAAAATTTATGCCATAGGACGAAGCATACAAAGATGAGCGAGAAACATAGCATGAACGAAACATGAATGTGATGACAATATCGAATCGAAACGTTCAGAATGATCACTACAAACAATAACTTATAAAATTTTCACATTTATATCAATAAGCATTTAAGGCTAAAACAATTATTTGGTGGATCTATCACCCTTATAACTCTAATATTTAACATTTATTTAATCCTTATCCCTCCATTACTTTATCAAGGAACGGCATTCATTCATTACGGTATAGTTGACTCCTCGTGCCTCAGAATAACTCTTCGAAATCCTACCCCCAGGATTCGTCCGAGCTATCCACCATTGAGAAATTTTCAGGGATATAGATTGACGATTCGATACCGCCCAAACTAATACCACATGAAAATTCCCAGGGCCCAACATCCGTTCATTCATTCAGGTTCAGAACAAAGAGATCGTACTCGAAGCATTAGGCCATATCATGGCATAAATTTTTGGACAACCAAACATATTCGAAATATTTAGGCACATCAGGGCACAAATTCAAATGATGGATCAATTCAAACAAACGATTCGCATTAGGACCATGGACTAGGAAAGATTTTGTTTCGAGGCCTTAAACATGTTTAAAAAGGTGAAATATGGGCATGAGTTGACAAAAAGAAATTGGAATATGAAAACTTAGCTCCTGGAATGGGCGCTTGAGCACCTAAACAGTATATCTGCCTACTAGAATGGCACTTGGGCACTCAAGCATCCAAACAGTGGCCGAAGCCACTGGAATGGGCGCTTGATCCTCCAAATTGTAGCACCCCGAATCTAAAGCTTCCGCCCCTAGAATGGGTTGCTACAACAATGATATGATTGCACAAATAAAAGATAACAACTACAACTTTTATTAAAGATACAACTCTTTAAGGTACATTTATTCATATTTACATCAAAACAAAAAGGTATGCGAGGCTAACTACAATATTCCTCCATTATCCTAACTTGCAAAGTATTTTGATAACGTAAGTTCTGAATGAACTTAGTGAAATTTATGGGTGGATTAGAATGGCAGGAGGTAATAAATGAGTTGAATGAATAAAGGGACAATAACAATAGGATAAATCATTATCAAGAAGTATAAATTATGGCTGAACTAGTTATTTGATAGATCTGTCACCCTTATGACTTCAACATTATAAACAAGTTTATCTCTCCAATATTCTCAACCCTCAAGTGGCCACTCGAGGGCATCAATAGGCACGATCGACTACTTGTCATGGTCTAGTTCTCTAGAAAGCCTACCCCCAAGCAATCGTCGAACTACTGCCTAGCATTCTCATCGGTGGTTCCCCGGTCCAATAATCAATAACATTCACATTTCAAAGCAATAAGGTAAATACTTTCAATAATTAAACCAATATTTCCGACAATCAATCAAGATCATTAGTAAACAAAGGATGAACCCATCAATAAATACTTTGGATCATCGGTAAGAAGCTATAGGAGCATAAAAAGGAATAAAGAGGATAAAGAGAATTTTTAGCTTCTGGATTGAGAGATGGGTTTCGAATACAAAAATTTGGGGTCTTTTATACAATGTTTTAAGTTGAGAAAAAAATTATTTCTTTAAAATACATAAATATTTGGAAACTTCGGAGATGAAATTTTAAGTAAAATGCAAATGCTAGGGTATCTAAGCTAACTAGGGTTTATGGAAAAATAGAATCATGATTTCAAGGAACAAAAATCGTGTGCGATGAATAAATCAATACAATTGATGAATTAATGAAAAATCAATAGAGAGTAATCATAAATTTTACCTAATATTTCCTTCAAAGATTTCTTTTAATTTTTCAAGATCATTCCTCCTTCCTTCCTTCTTCAACTCCAAAGTTGGATTTATAAAGATTTAGAAAGACTTTTGACTAATTTCTAGTTTAAAAAGTAGAGTACGAAACTTTGTGTGTTTGTGTGTATATGTGTATGCATGAGGTGTGCGTGTGATTTGTGTATGAAGAAATTGAAAACCACCTATTCTTATTTATAGTTGTAGTTTGAGGGTTAATTGCAAAGGAAAAATAGTTTAGGGGGACTAGGATTTAATTAAAATATAGCTCAGCGGGCAATATAAAAATTAGACAAATGGAGTGGCCAAATAGGAACTTTTCATGTAAGCAAAAATGATAAGAATTTATGAAGATTATACCATGTGAGAGGTGATTTGTAAAGTGAACATTTGAGGATATGATATGAAAAGATTTTGTAAAAAATGGTCCAATAGAATTCTTCCAAACTAGAGTGCAAATGGTTGAATAGAAATGTGCCATGGAGGATGATGAATTGGAAACCTAAAGATTTGGATAAGGTAGCATAGGATCTAGTAGGATTTTGGGTGGCTAAGTAGGATTTTTCCCAAGTGTATAAGATATGATATGGATGATACGATAATTGCCAACTAATATATTGAGGTGTAAAGTCTAAAATTATAGAATAAGCTAGATGCAATTTGTTCCAATGAAATTTGCCAACTAAGGTATTGAGTTGTAAAGTCTCAAATATGGGATAAAGTAGGGAAAATGTTGTAATGCCCCGGCTCCTAGTGCACTTCCGCCCTAGTTTTTGGGACATTACTCTCATTCATGGATGACATTTTAAATTTTAAAATCAACATGGACGCAATAATATGATACAATCAAGGCTTATTTTAACTTAAACTTAAATTTATACATCACTTACAACAGAAAACATTCTTCCCCACAAATTCTAAAATCCATAGTTTACATAAATTTCAACATCTAATCTAACTAAAATACAAACCGCCCTAACACATTTTTCAACTAGTAGTTCAAGTCACCAAGTCTATATTACCAAATATTCTACCAACAAGGGAACTCTGTTGATATTACTCCAAAAATCAATTTCCTACATATCAAAAAAATAAAAAATGAGTCTATCGACCCAGTAAAGATCATGACCATGAGTGACGAAATGAAAAGAACTAGAAAAAAACATATCTGGGAATATAATTGTTTTTTTTTCAAAGAATCATTTTCGGCATTTATGATAATGTAAACATTTGATAATGAACGAGTCATTACTCAAAATTCAGAATTTAGCATGAATACCAAATCAAATCGTCTGAATTAGTATTTGGTGGATCTGTCACCCTTATATCTTTAATAAAATATCATCCTTATTTCTCCAAACTACCTCTGAATAGTTATTCAAGAGGATATAAAACCACCTCTAAGTAGTTACTCATGAGGATATAAATAGGTACAGTCGCCGCGGCGCGGTCAACCATGAGCCTAAGAGTAATCCCTCGAAAACCTACCTCCAGGCTCCCTTAGAATTACCCAACATTAAGGAAGCCCCTAAGGTTGAGATCGATGATCGTTATCGCCCCAACCTTTCCCCTTAAACTTCCCTCGGGGCCCAACATTCATGTATTAGGGTTATCAATAGGTTACATGACTTGGAACATCCAAGAATTCACAATACTAGATCAAATTCGAGGGCTCGGATACAAGAAAATTTAAGAATTTGAACCAGGGGTATAAAGATTCTACGTGGATCATCAAATTAGATTTAAAGGTCATAGGATGTAGTTTTGAAAATTATTTGATGAAAAACACAAAATAGGTTGGATTTTGTATATTTCTGGTGAGGCAGTAAGTTTTCGAGCCATTTTAAAAATACAAATGAGTGAGTTAAATTTGGCAATTTAGTACTAAAACTATCTAGACTCGACAATCTTTTCAACAGTGATTTAATTTTGAAAATTCGATGAATAGACATTTAGATATGAATTTTTAAAGTTGACCCATGATTCTACCGTTAACCAGAGTTGGTTTGATATGTTTGGCTTTAAAGAATTTTCTGGGCAAATTCCTTAATGGATTTCAAGTATTCTTGGGTTTATCATTAGCTACACTTAATAAGGTTTCTAAGAAATATTTTTGAGGCTGATTTGGTAAAGAAAAACTTGGTTTTCAATGGTTTGAAATTAGAAGATGTTTTGGAGCATGCTTCAGCAAGGACCCTGCTCCTGTGCTAAACTAGCAAGTTCAAATCAAATGGTATTTTTGGTCTTTTTCCTTTATGGATTTGGGTGATTCTTGATTCTAATGATAATTACACTCAATTAAGTTTCAAATGGTACACATTTCGGATTTTTTAAGTGTGTAAAAGTTTGGTTTTGAATTTTTGAAGTTAGGATTAAGACACAAGTATTTTCTATTTTACCTAAAAGCGGAGGTTTGATTCAAATGTATTTTTCTACCACTTTCCTCCATGTTTTTGGGTATTTCTTAATTCTAACATTATCTAAACTCAAAGAGGTTTCTAATGTATCTTATATGAAATTTTTGGAGTAGTATAAGTGGTGTTTTTAATTTTTTGAAATAAAGTGAGTGTTCTGCACAAGGTACCCGAGAGCAACCAATATGTTAAAACTTCATTTAATTCAAAAAATCATTCAACCACTAAGTCTAAATGATGATCCACTTAGTTTCTTATATTCTCTAAGGTCAGATTCATGGTTCAAAATATATAGGCTAAATCAACCCCAATCAACAACATCACAACAAATTTTCAAGTAGATCCAGCACATAAGCTCATCATAATCAAGATTCCATCAACAAACATACCAATAAACATATTACTAATGAAATTTTCAAGAGATTGGAACCATGAACCAAATATGAAGGACATGAAAAAGGGGATATCATGATCTTTACCTTTTTGCTATTTAAACTTGAGGTTTTTAAATATCTCCTTCAAAACTTCAAGAAACTTGTAACATTCAAAGAAGAATTTCTTAAAACTTATTCAAACATAAGCTAATATTTACTTAAATCTCAACTTAAACTTACCAAATTTAGTGATTAAGGTAAGAGGTGAAGTCCCTTATCAATTCCTCTTAGTTGGTTGATAAAAGTATAGGAGAAAATTGAAAGAAAAATTCTCTCCCTCACCCCCTCAAGCTCTCGGTCAAGAAAGGAAAATGGAAGACAAGGTGATTTTTCCTCTCTCTTTTCTTGAGAATATATATTCAAAAAATACATACAAAGGGTTATTTTGTAATAGTGAGAGCGATGTCAATTTTGAAGTTATTTTGAAGTTAGCAATATTGTTGTAGAAATGATGTTGTATGGTGACCAAGTGAATGAGTTACTCTACATTTAATTCTTGTCTACCACATACCTTTATCTCTTTGTCTTCACTTGTGGGTGTATGTGGGTGTGTGTGGGCAGCTAAAGGCTGCCCCTTCAGAATATTTTTTTTTTTGACAAGAATTCAAAAATGGGTTTGGACTTTGGACCTAAAAATTGGATAAATAATTGGGCTCAATTCCTTAGCTAAATATGCATGGTTTTGGGTTAAAAATATGTTTGGGCCACATTTGATTAAAATAATATTTTTGAGTGGTAAATCGAAGTAATTTTGCCATTTTAAAATTTTTCGGACAACAGCGATAAAAATCATTTTAAATGGCGACAAGTTTTAAATGTTAAAACTAAGGATTTGAAAATATAATTATGAATAGTTTTGGGCCAAAATAATATTTAGGATGAGTTTTCGGTATGAAATAAATTTTTTAATTTTGAGAAAAATCTCAAATTTGGCAAAAAATCGATTACCGATTAGAGTTTCTCTAAAAAATATCTTAAAACATTTATTGATCAAATACGAGGGTTTAAAAATTAAATTAGAAAAATTTTTGGGGTCTCACAAATATGGTCCAATAGTAGTTTTCCAAAGTGAAGGGTAGATGGACAAATAGAAAATGCTATTTTCTTATCATATATGGATAAAATTGAAAAAGTTAAATTTGTGCCACGTGTGTGAGTGTGTTGGCCAAATTTTCGCCTTTAAAAGGGGGAAAAATTTTAAAATTTTCTTGAAGGATTTGTAAAGAAATTTAAGGTGTAAAAATGCTTGAAAATTTTGGAATTTAAGAAGAAATAAGGAATTTTGTGGATGAGTATAACAACTTTAAAAATCATTAGAGAATATTTAAAACTTGTAGAAAACATTTAAAAATTGAAGAAAATATTTTTATGCATGAGAAAATATAGTCATGTATGGATAACATTTTATTAATGGAGTTAAGGAATTTTACGAGATGTTACACAAATATATATATATATATATTTAAATTCTTATGGTAGGAGAGGGCTAAATGTGAAGAAATTAGACTTGGTTTGTTCTACACATTTTCAAGATTTTTAATTTTCAAGTTCCAAATTTAATTTACAAATTTTTGGAAAAAAGTTGTTATAAGTCCATAAACTCAACTTTTTTTTCTCCTACATTTTACATCTGGAAATTAGACCTCCAGAAATCCCATTTTCAAGCAAAGATTTGAAAATTTTAATTTTCAAATTGATTTTACAAATTCAAAGTAAAAATTGTTATTTTTGTCCATAATCATTTTTGCTCCATTGTTTGCCTCAAACTTTACATCTATCCAATAGTCCAAAGTCTCAAGAGCATATTTATAATGGGTATGAGGTCTCATGTTATTCAAAGAATTCAAATCATCATTCAAAATGAATATGGAGCCAATAAATCAATAAATATCATAAAAACCGAACATAATGCTCCATAACATATCTTAGCGAAAAATATGCAAAATTTCAACATGTGAAGCCAAGGAAGAAAATGCCATAAATCTTACCATTGTCCTAAGCTCTTAAATCAAGGAATTGGTTGATCCAAACGTTAGTTCAAACACCGATCAACATGGAAGATCATATGCTTATATTAGAACATAACCTCAAATCTACCATATAAGCTTATATCTTATTGATCAATCTTATCAAGAGGCTATTGTGAGTGTTCTTGCTTCTTCCCCTTATCAAATGTTAAGATATAGTTTAAGATAAGTGTATTTTTCTTCCTTTAAGAGTTGAGGGTTTCAAGAAGAGGATATGAAATTGTGAGGAGATAATAGAGAGAATGAGAGTATTACTCTTGCAACTGTGGAAGATATTGATCTCCTCAACATTCCTATTTAAAGATGAAACCAAGGGCATTTGTGCAAAGAAAGTTGGGACCAAGAACCAACCCTTAATTATCAAAGCTTCTTGAAAAGCATGGTGAGATTGATGGGAGTGGGTAAGGATAATTGCAGCTGGCCGGTCAGCTGCTATTCCTCCTTTTTTTTTTCTTTGAATTATTGGATATTGGGTCAAGAGTTTTGGGCCAAGGTTTGGTTTGATTTGGGCTTGTTTTCTTGCGCCTATGAGGCTCTTTTGGGCCGAAACGGGGCATAAACAAAGTTTCAATTGCAAGAAAATTTTTCGGATGAGAATAATTTTTTTTTTGACAATAAGATGATTTTTGTGATAACGAAAACAATTTATCGTTTGAAAAACAAAGAGTTAAAATCTTGATTAGAAAAATTTTCGGGGTGTTTAAAAAATGCAAAATACCCCCTGTATTCATTCTAATTTGCACAAAACCCCCTAAGTTTTTCTAATTAGTATGAAACTTCCTATATTTGGTAAAATAATACTGTAAAATAATACTTACTCGTTCCATTGAATTTAAATCATTTTTAGAATAATAAAATTATTTAAATACTCTTCATAGTAGCTACAACTTTACTTTTTTTTATTCCATTTCAAATTTTTCTTTCCTCAATTTCAAATACTATTTAACTCTTAACTTCAAAAAATCCTAATTTTACTGTCAAATTACATAATTCACAAAATTCAAATAAGAATATCAATGAATAAAAAATATTTATCACTTTTAAGGATAAATAAATATTTTTAATTTTGTAAAAACAAATTTAAGCACCTGTAACGAGTTTACCACCGTTATTAGTATATAATAGCACCTTTGGTAGTTATTTTGGTCCATTATTAAGTAAATGGATAAAAACAACCCTACTATAAAATATATAACAAATTAGTTACAAAAAATATTGGTAAAATATTTTTTGTTAACTTTTATTTTCAATATTTATTTTCCTTCAATTATAATTTTTCTTCTTTCCAAAAATATTTTCAGGGATAGAAGGGATTTTGTGCCAACTAAGACGAGTACAAGAGATTTTCTGCCAATTAAGATGAATACAGGGAGATAAATTGCATTTAACCTGAAGGGCAAATAGGTTATTTTATTTTATAAAGCAACAATAAAAACATAAAAGAATCGCGAAGATGGCTCATGTAAAACACACAATAAAGACGGCCCCCCTTTTTGCAACATTTTCAGGAATACGTAGGGTTTCATGCTAATTTAAAAAACTTATGAGGTTTTGTGTCAATTAGGGTGAATATATGTGGGTGAATTGCATTTAGCCCCTTTTATTGGTGATAGGGAAAAGGCATTGGTTGAAACATTTGATCAAACAATGCTTATAGCAAAATATAGGTTCTGTGTGCGACATTTGTATGCCAATGTCAAGTTGAGATTTAGAGACAAAGCATTGAAAGATTTGATGTGGGCCGCTGCTATTTCATTTTTAAAGGATGGTTTCATTCAAAACATAGAGAAGATTAAGAGAATCGACCAAGAGGCCTATAGATGGTTGGCAAAAATCCAATTTGAACTATGGAGCAAGTGCAAGATGTCTTCCAAGCTTAAGTGTGACACGTTAAGCAACAACTTGTGTGAATCATATAACAACTACATCAAAGAAGCATGCGAACAACCTATTCTAACTATGTTGGAGACTTTGAGAAGGCAACTGATGTGTAGGTATCAGAAAAAGAGTGAGTGGATTGCAAAATATGATGGTGGTGTTTGTCCTAGAATTGTGGAAAAGCTGATCAAAATCAAAGAAGCAATGGAATATGAGCCATTTTTTTGCAAGGAGGGATATATGGGAGATATCTGGAGGAACAAAAACATTTGTGGTAGATTTGAATCATCATACATGCACATGTAGGGAGTGGGATCTCGCAGGAATACTATGCGCACATGCAATTAGTGCTATTTTAACATATCACAAGGATCCAGAAGATTTTGTGAGTTAATATTATTCTATCGCACATTACAAGATGACATACAAATCATATTGTGTATCCTCATGTCACCTTAAGCATTTAAGAGAATGCACAAAATACTGAAATTTTAATGCCACCACCCTTTAAAAGACTTTCCGATAGACCTAAAAAATTAAGAAAAAGGAGTGCAGATGAGATTTCAGATGGAACAAATGTGACAAGAAAAGCGAGAATAATGTCATTCACTAATTGTGGAGAAACAAACCACAATAAAAGGGAATGCAAGAGTCATCCAAGAGAAATTTCAAGTGTAAATACAATGCGTTTTGGTGTCTTTTTGTTATTTTACTATGCATGTTAGTGATATTTTTGGGTTAATGTTGTAGGTTGCTACTAGTAAAAGAGCTACTCAAGCTTCTACTCAAACCAATGATGAAGTTGCTCAAGCTACTACAAAGACGGGTGACGGCACAAAAGGAAAAGGTAGGCTAAGAGGAAAAGGAAAGGGCAAAGAAAGAAATAGAGGAAATGGTCCTGAATGTGGTTTTGGTAATTGGAATGTGGCAGGATATTCAAATATGAACCATTTTAGGCTTGCAATACAAGTAAGACTTTAATATTTTTCTTTTCCATATTCAATTTAATCCAATATCTCTTCTAATGAATGCATATGTTCTGTGGGCTCAAAGAATCATAGTTGGTGCAAATAATGATAGAGGAGTCGTATCAACTCCTGCTCAAACATGAAATTCATTTACAAATGTTCAGGTATAAATTCTCTTACAAAAGATAGAAAAATGTTAGCATGATTGAATCATTTTTAATTCATTTTTGTTTCCGTTTACATGTTAGATGCAAAGGTTGCCAAGTAGGCTTGGTGGCACACTTGTTTCAAGCCCGTATTCATCCAACAATTTCATAGTACTTAGAGATTTTGGAGGGTTAGAATTTACAGAGAAGTGATATGCATGTTAGTCTTTTCTTTAAATTGTGCCCTAACAATCTGTGTTTTTATTTTCTCACTTTATCTTTTATTAATTGTAGGATTTTTTATTTTGGACAATGGAATTCTACTTCACAATGCTGCTGGTTAAACGCCTTTTGGATTTTAGAGTTTTATTTTAGTCTTTAGTCACATTAGAGCAGAAATTTAATGCACTCTCATTTGTTTATTTCCTAGCTCTCATGGATATATGAATTTCTTCATTTTGGTTATTTCCTCTGATGGATATATGAATTCTTCATTTTGATATATGTCCAGATTGCTTTTCACTCTGGTGCTCGTGGTAAGATTTCTCTTTGTAGTAGGTTATTTTTTCAGTACACTTAAACCTAATATATTTGTTCTAAATATACATTTTTCACTTTAAAATTGAATGCTTCTTTACTTTTTGTGTATGTCACCACTATTTTATATTTTTAGAATTTCAATTTTTGTAAATCAATGATTTCAGAAGGAATCTCAAATCCCTATATCAACTTTAGAAGACTAATTGTTAGACTTGCTGTACTTAGCAATTTCTTATTCAACAAACCTTAATAATTACCAACCAATGTTACAGACAAGCACAGAAAAGTTAAGTTTTTGGCTTTTATTTCATCCATTCATATGGCAAATTGAGACACTTGATGAGCTTGGTGGAATTCAAATGGTGATTGGATTTGCTCTTTTATTCTATCAATTTAATGCAATCATAATTTCTTGGTCATGATTTGTTGAAAATGATTATATTATTCGGAATATTGAGATCAAATTGACAAGAAAAATATCAACTCCAAAGCCAATTTATCAATAAGGTCAAAATGGGAATAAAAAGTTTTAACTTGCCATGCCAATCACAAGCCTCCATTAGTAATATAACGGAATGAAGTTTTGAGAGGGGCATTTGAAGGTTTTCATAGTAGAAGGGGATACTTGATTCAACTCCTATAGTACAAGGGGTCAAAATGAATTTAACCTTTTTCAAATAGTATTTCATCTTCTATACCACACTTTGAAATACATTTATTACTAAATATTTTAATAAGGATATATCTAATACACTTGGAATGTATTTAAAGATATGAAATAGGAGATGGAATACCATTTGGAATAGGAAATCTCATCCCTACTTTAAGACCCATAAAATGACAACTTAATTAATCAATCTAATTTTTTGTTTTATTTATTCAAGTATGTTTTTTTTATCAATTATAATGAAATCGCATAAATAAAATTTTTATGATAATTTTTATATCAAATTAAAAAATAAGTAAACACAATTATATGATGCCATCTTAAGAGATTTTGATATGATGGCAATAAAAAAAATAAAAATATTCATCTGGAATTGGATGCGACTATGAATAATTAATTTTGGCTCTATCCAATTTAATTAAAATCCCATTTGGCTATTTAAGAATTTTAACAAATTAATTATAAAAATTTTATTTGACCACAATATTTCCCAATAGAAATAAAGTTTGTATAATATTAATTATGCATTCAATGTGAAAAAAGTAAATATAATTATATAATCCAATCTTTATCAAAATAAATTTTTCTTGCATTCGAACTTCGTTTCCTTGCCCGTTTCGACCCAAACAAGCCTCTTAGGCCCAAGAAACAAGTCCAAAACCAAACCAAGACTTAGTCCAACCAAATTTGGCCCAAATTAAATATTTAAAAAAAAGAATTTCAGCAGCAAAAAAATGGCAGCTTGTCCCTAGTGGATAGGATCTCCATCACACCTCATCAACTCCATCAATCCTTGCTTAGCTTCTTTGAGAAGCTTAATTAATTATCACAAGGGCCTTAATCTAATTTTCTTTGCTTAGATAACCCTCCAATCCTTCTATAAATAAGATTCTTTTGCAAGACAAAGTCTCTCTTGCATTCATTTCTTCTCACACAAACACCAACATATATTTCTTTCACATCTCTTACACTTGAAAAACATTTGCAAAGGGGAAGAGGTAGTAGAACCACTCTCATAAACTATTGGCAAGGTTGGATTAAGAATGTGAATAAGCATTTATGGTAAGGTTGTGAATGGAGCCTAACATGAGTATGATCTTCCATTATTCTTGGTAGGTGCTTGAATCAATCCTTGGGATCACTCACACTTTGATAAGAGCTTAGGATCCAAGTGTATGATTTATGGATTTCTTTTTCTTGCTTCTATAGGTGTGTTATCATCTTCATTCCCTTGCAAGATTTTAATATATTGAGCTTATGAGATTATGTTATTGTTGAGATATTTGCATTCCAAGAGCTCAATATTTTGTGATTCCTTGATGCTTCCATTGAATATCCTTGAGAATATGTTGTTTGACTCCTATGAACTATGGACTTTGGACTATGAAGAAACCCTTAAGACAAAATAGAAGAAATAGATAATATGGACTTAACAAATGATTTATGAACTTGAACACCATCTTTCCTTAAATTATAAAATGAACTTGGGATTTAAAATTTTTAGACCTGACTTTAAAAATGGATTGCTGGAAAATATGGTTTTGAAAAAAAAAAAAAAAGAGAAAAATTTTGTCGAGAGTGAGCACTTAAGCGCCCACTTGGGTACCCCAGTGCCTATCTAGGTGCCCCTTTCGACTATCTAGCACTCGAATTTCAGTGAGCAAATCACTTTTTGAGCCCTCGAGTGCCCATTCAAGTGCTCGAACCCGAAGTACAAAGTAATATTCTAGTGCTCAAGCGTCCCTTCCAGTAGCTAAAAGCACAATTTAGACGCTCGAGTGCCCAAATGCGAGCCTAAAGGCCAATCCAGTGTCTAAATCTTCACATTCCGACTTCGTTTTGTTAACCTGAGTCCATATTTAACCTCTCCAAATATGTTTAAAATTTCAAAATAAAAATTCTTCCTAGTCCTTAGTCCAAATCCGAATCGTTTGTTTGAATATGGTCGGCCGATTGAATATGTGCCCGAAGTGGCTTCATGTTTCAGATATGTTCCGATATGCTCAGTTTTGTTCCAAGCCCATATAAATGTATGTATGTTGGGCCCTGAGAATTATTAGGGATATCGGATTGGGCAATATCAGATCTACAATTTGATTTCCTGGGAATTCTTTTTTGTTGGGCAAATCGAAAGAGCCCTGGAGGTAGGATTCTGAAGGGCTACTCTAAAGCATGTAGGGTCGACTGCACTTTCTAGTATGTTTGACGCTCCTTAAGAGGACATTGGGGGGATAAGGTTTATATGATTGATATGTATTAAAATTATAAGGGTGACAGATCCACCAAATGTTTGAATCAGCCTTATGAGCTTTTTGACATGAATATGACATATGATTTATGATATCCATTTGCTCTGTTCGTTCCGTTTGATCAAAAATGTTATATAAGATCACATTCATGTTTTTGTTCTTGATATGCTTATCATTGAAGCCTGTACTCCATGTTCTATGCCATAAGCTTTACTGGGTCAGTGGACTTATAATTCTATTAACAATATGTAGGGAGTTAGCTCTGTGAATCTGTTGTTTAGGAAGCTCCCGAAATTTCCCTAATTAAAACTCTAAATCGCCGTTTTTCATAAATTAACCCGATTTCAATAAAACAAAAAATATTTTAATTTCAAAATAAGTTTCACACATTCGAAATAGTTTCTCCCATTTAAGTTCTGATACCTAGCAATATTTCGGCCCAATAAGCATTTTAAAGCCCAAGAATGAGCCCAACAACAACCCAAAACAAGCTCAACACCCTAGCCTAAATAAATAATATTTCAAAAAAAAAAAAAAGAAGAAGAAGAGAAAATCAGACCAAATCTGCAGAAATGAGGCAGCCGAAATCTTACCATGAAATAAGGGATTGGTTTCACTATTTTTAATTTGCAAAAATTTTGAACCAAGTATTTGATGTTAATTTCAACTATAAAGGAGGGATAGAGCAATGTTGCTTTGGCACTCGTTTCTCAAAAATTTCTGCTGAAAACTTAGCTCTTCTTCTCTACCTTTTCCTTTCTCTCGACAGCTCATCTTTGCAGACAAACACTTGGAGATTTTAAATAACAAGAAGAGAGTAAAAGGGAAAATCTGGGTGGAGTTCTCTCAAATCGCTAGGTAAGTTAAGTCTTGGTTTATGTCTATATGATTATGTTGAGTTATGATTTAAAGCTTGATTAAGAATTTGTGGTCTTTGCTTAGACAGTTTAAACGGTGGTACGGAAGTTTGGTGTTTAACAACTAAGCTTGGACTAAAGTAAGCTTTATGAAAACTCTTGCCCCTTTCTCTTGGCAATTTTTCTTTCTATTCATGTCTTATTGAGCATGATATGTTCAGTTTATGCTATCCATGATCAAATGATCTTCTTGCTATGTTGAGCTTTGTATTGCTATTACTATTGTTTCTTGTTAATCTAAGCTCAATGATAATCCAAAGCCTATTGAACCCCCTAAACATCATCGCCTATGCTTTGGAATGGAAATGTACTTTGGACAATGGACTAAGAGGAGGACTTGATAATTAAAAACTGAAAGAAAATGAGAGTTATGGACAAAAACATTACCTTTCGACTCGGCTTTGATTTTCAAAAAATCTTTATCCAAATTTTAAAATGATGTTTTGTAAATGTTTATGGACATAAGAGAACCTCAAAAATGTGATTTTTAGTCAAAAATCAAAAGAAAATAAAAAGACAAAAAATTAGATTTCTACCCAAGAGTTGGCGCTCTAATGCTTCAAAATTTTCAAAACTTTATTTTTCATCCAAATTCCAAAAGTTGAGCGCTCAAGCACCCATTTGGGCACTCAAGCACTCAGACTCGTAGAGAAATCTACTGTTTGGGCATCCAAGTGCCTGAACATGCGTCTAAGCACTCGTTTCAGTAAGTTTTAACGTGTTTCCGACTTTATTTTCAATAAATTGAGTCCATAAATAATCTTTCTAAAATATATTTAAGATTTAAAAATAATAAATTCTCTAGTCCATAGTTTAATTTCGATTTGTTTAACCGAAGTTCTGAATCATTTATTTAATGCTAGGGTCAATCGAATATTGTGCTGTAATGGCTTACTGATATGCTCGATATGATCTGACTATTCCTAAACCTATCTGAATAAATACTGTTGGGCCCTGGGAGTTTTTAGGGATATCTGATACGGGCAATATTGGATTGACTATTGGGACCCTTGGGAATCCCCTACTATTGGGTAGACTGGATGAGCCCTGGAGGTAGAGTTCTGAAAGGCTCCCTTAAAGCACAGGGATAGTCGATAGTGCTTTTATTATACTGGCTCTTTCGAGGGCATTGGAGGGATAGGGATGAATTTGTTTGAAGATATAAGGGTGATAGATCTACCAAAACTACTTGATTTAGCCTTAAAGACTTGAATGTGATAACTATTTACTATATCTATTTGATTTGACTGTCCTGATTGTAATGAACTATTTAATTAAATCACATTCATCTCTATTACTATTTTGTTCATCGTTCATAGTCCTCTGTTCCTGTTTATTTACCATAAGTTTTACTGGGTCAATGGACTCATGATTCCATAATACATGTAGGTTCCTAAACCAAGAATTGACTGATTGAAGCTCTGTATAGACGGTGGATTTCTCTTTTGGATAGATGTATATGCCTAAGCTTGTATTTCAAGTTTAATGACTGTGCAAATTTGAATTGATAGAACGTTTTAGTGACTTGTTTTGTTTACCTAGATTGGATTGTATTTTGATATTGTCAGCTTGTAAGGTTATTATGATGGAATATAGTAAGTATTGTTTTATGTTTAGTTCTTGTTTTGGGTTTAGAATGTATCGACTGCGAGTAGCACTCCGAATCTCGGGGCTTCGATTCGAGCTCGAGATCGGGGGCATTACAGGTGGTATCAGAGCCTAGGATAGGAAGCCTTGGGAGTTTAGAACCGTAGTGTTTTGCCTTTTTGTTTCCATAGATTACTAATTTTTTTTGTTCATGGTTCTACATCATAGACGAACCGTTGTAAGGATAAGGTAGATGGATGGACAAGCTCGGGATCTTACCATAGTGATAGTGACAGCGATAGCGAATGCATTCTCAACCTCCTTAGGAAGCAAAAACGTGAACTTAATTAGTGGGCTATTAGCTTGGGCCAAAATTCCTTGTGTATTGGGCTGAAATCAAGGTTTTGGACCATATTTAATTGCAATAAAGTTTTCGATTAGTAAAACAAAATATTTTTGTTGTTAGAAAATTTTCAAAATGTCGAGAGAAGAATCGTTAGTAATTGGTAAAGTTTATGTTTGAAAAACGGTGATTTAAAAATATAATTAGGAAAATTTTCAGGTACAAGAAATATTTTCGAATGTGAGAAAATATTTTAATTATAAGAAAATTTTCGTGATTATAAAAAAATAGATTTGTGATTAAAATAAAGAATTAAAATTCAATTAGGAAAAAATTCGGAGTGTTACATTCTCCCTCCTTAAAAGAATTTGGTCCTCAAATTCATACATTTACTTAAATAAATGAAGATATTTATCTCTTATCTCATCCTCATGTTCCCAAATTGCCTTTTGTATTTCTAATTCCTCCAAAAGACCTTTACTTGAGGTATCCAAGGATTTTTAAATTTCTCAAACCTAGTAATCTAGGATATCCTGATGAATCCTAATAAGTTTCGGTGAAAGTTCTAATTGATACGCTACTGGGCTTGTACTTTCAATAACTTCAAAGGGCCCTATGTACTTATGGTCCTTTCTTGCTAAAATAGTGGTGAGATCACTTCCATAACAGTCCTTGATAACCCCATTCCTATTTTTAGCATTAAGCTTAATTGTTTTGCAAATCAGTCTACCACAGCCTGAAGCTAATATAGTCAATCTATTCTTAATATAAGGTCGAATAATGCATAGCGCCAGGATCAAATAATGCTTTGCATATGAAATTTTGAACCAAAACCTTATCTTCCTCTACTTGAGTAAGACCCATTCCTCATCTCCTACAAAGGCATAAGCTTGGGCTTTAACCTGAGGTTGTCCGGCTATGCCAGGTTCCTGTTGGTTCTGCATCCCAGCACTGGCATTCTTTCGATTTTGTGGGCTATCTGTCATTGTATGCTGGGCACTTCAACAAATTAAGCACTTCCCTTGTTTTTTTTCAACACTGATCCTCAGTGTGTAAAGTACCTCCGCAAAATCCGCAATTTCTTTTTCCAGCATGTAACAGCCGAGAATTCCTGAAATAAAATTTTTGAATCATCGATTTAATGAAAATTTATTTGATTTCAAAATCGAGCATTGTTTTAAACTCAAAACACATTTCACGCATTTGAAAAATTTTCAATCCAACACGTTTCATTTCTCGTCGCGTCTCAACCCACAAAAAACGAGCCCAAAAGACCCATGAAACAAGCCTAATTCAAGCCCAAAACCTAGCCATCATATTTGACCAATGGGAGAGCATCTTTGAATAAAAAATAATAATAATAAAAAGAAAATGGAAGCTGCAAATCCAACCGCAACAACAACAACAGCAGCAAGATTGGATGGAAATTCCATCCATCACCCATCCTATGTAGTCACATTAGCTACCCTAACCTACCACTAAACATTGGTATTTACTTTGAGGGGCTTAAACTCTTAGATTCTTTCATTTCGACCCCAAATCCACTCTATAAATAGACCCATTGTTAGATAAGAAATCTGCAGAAACTTAAACACCCTTCATACTTAGAAATTTCTCTAATCAAAGCATTAACACTACTTGTATCGTCTTATATTCAAAATCGATTTTTGCACTAAGGGAAGTCAAGGTATAAACTCTCACTCTAGCCTTGGTAAGCTTCTTAAGCTTTGTGATTTAAAATGGTTTATGGTATGTATGGTTAGAGCTTGATATAGATATGTATGTGGTTATAGATATTTGAGGATAGGCTTGGATCTTGCATATTCACAAGGATTTAGCTACAGGACGTAAGACTTATGGCTTCTCCTCTTCTCTTTGAGCATATGTTTCTAGCTTTTCATTGAATAATCGAGCATGTTTTGAGCTATTGAATAATTGATGCCTATTGATATGTTGAGCATGAGAGCTTATGTTGTTATTTTGTTATCTTTGCAACTCTATGCTCAATTCCTTGAATATGTAAATCCCATGCTAAATAATTCGTCCTAAACTTTATACCGATACATGGGATTGAGTTTGAATGATGGACCATGGACTAAGAGGAGAAACGAACTAAAAATTTGATTGGAAACAAGGGATATAGACAAAATCATATATTCCAACGTAAAAACAATCTTTCAAAAAATTTCAAAATCAAAATCCGAAATGGTGTTTTATAAATATTTTTACGTATATAAGAACCTCAAAAATGTATTTTTGAATAAAAAATTTAAAGAAAATTAAAAAAGGAAAAATCAAATTTTTACTCGAGAGTTAGCGCTTGAGCGCGCAAAGTTGGGCGCCCTAGCGCCCACTCTCGGCAAAAATCACCAAGAATTCCAGTGGCTGGGCACTTTGGGCGCTTGGGCGCTCGTTTGCACACCTAAGCGCCCATTTTCAATTCCAACTTGATTCTTCTTGTTTTCAAACCTTATTTTATGTCACGTAAAGTCCATATCCGATCTTTCCAATGTAATACAAAGTTTTAAAATGAAATCTCTCTAGTCCATTATAGCGGCCTGAATCTAGAGCTTCCGCTCCTAGAATGGGTTACTACTAAAATGATATCATTGCACAAATAAAAGATAACAACTATGACTTTTATTGGAAATACAACTCTTCAATGTACATTTCTTCATATTTTCATTAAGTCAAAACAATATGCTAGGCTAACTACAATATTTCTCCATTGCCCTAACCTGCAAAATATTTCGATAACGTAAGTTCCGAATGAACTTAGTAAAATTTATGGGTGGATTAGAATGGCAAGAGGTAATAAATGAGTTGAATGAATAAGGTAACAATAACAATAGGATCATTGGAAATTGTTGGCAAGAGGTAATGAATGAATTGGATGAATAAGGGAACGATAACAATAGAATCAATGGAAATCATTATCAAGAAGTGTAAATTGTGGCTGAACTAGTTATTGGTGGATCTGTTACCCTTATTAGTTCAACAATATATCAATCCTTATCCCTCCAATCATTTTGTTCTCAACCCTCGACACTTTGAAGGGACCAATAGGCACAGTCGACTATGTGCCATGGACCAGTTCCCTGGAAAGCCTACCTCCAGGCAATCGTGGAACTGTCCAACATTTGGGAAACCCTGCAGGAGACTGACTGACGGTCTGATACCGCCCAGTATTCTCACCGGTGGTTCCCGGGCCCAATAATCAATAACATTCAGGTTTCAAAACAATAAGGTCCAAGGAAATGAACAAGAATAGAATCATTCAAAGCAATAGGGTCAAAGGAAATGAATTGGATTGATCAATCAAGATTATCAATAAACACGGAATGAATTCATCAATAAATATTTTGGATCGTCGATAAGAAGCTATAGGAGTATAAAAAGGAATAAAGAGCATGAACGAAAATACAACCATGATTTCAAGGAACAAGAATCGCGTATAATGAATGAATCAATAGAATCGATGAATTAATGAAAAATCGGATTTCAAGGAACAAGAATTGCATATGATGAATGAATCAATAGAATCGATGAATTAGCAAAAAATTGAATTTCAAGGAACAAGAATTGCATATGATGAATGAATCAATAGAATCGATGAATTAGCAAAAAAATCGGATTTCAAGGAACAAGAATTGCTATGATGAATGAATTAATAGAATCGATGAATTAACAAAAAAATTGATAGAGAATAACCATTAATTTTACCTCATATTTTCAAGATTCTTTCTCTTTTCTTCCGTCTTCAACTCCAAAGTTGGATTTGTAAAGATTTAAAAAGACTTATTGACTAATTTCTAGCTTGAAACTTTGTGTGTTTGTGTGTGTGTGTGTGTGATTTGTGTGTATGAAGAAATTAAAGATCACCTATCCCTATTTATAGTTCTTAGTTTGAGGGTTTAATTGGAAAGAAAAAATAGTTTAGGGGGCTAGGATTTAATTAAAATATAGCTTAGGGGGCTATACGAAAATTAGACCATTGAAGTGGTCAAATAGAAATTTTCCATGTAAGTAAAAGTGATAAGGATTTGTCAAGCTTATGCCATGTGGAAAGGTGATTTGTAAAGTAAAGATTTGAGATAAGATATGGGAAGATTTGGGATAAGGTATGAGAAGATTTTGTGAAAAGTGGACAAATGAGATTTTTCCAACTATGTAAAGAATATATGATTTTATGAAAATTTGCAAAGTATCGGGTTGAGTTGTAAAGTGAAGATTTGAGGATATAATATGAAAAGATTTTGTGAAAAATGGTCCAATAGAATTCTTCCAAACTAGAGTGCAAATGGTCGAATAGAAATGTGCCATGGAGGATGATGAATTGAAAACCTAAAGATTTGGATAAGGTAGCATAGGATCTAGTAGGGTTTGGGTGGCTAAGTGGCATTTTTCCCAAGTGTATGAAGTATGACATGGATGGTAAGATAAGTGCCAACTAATGTGTTGAGGTGTAAAGTCTAAAGTTATAGGATAAGGTAGATGTAATTTGTTCCAATGAAATTTGCCAACTAAGGTATTGAGTTGTAAAACTAGATAAGATAAGATAAGAATAAGGTATAGTGATGCAACATGGCATTATAAGATTTGGCCATGACAATATGCAAAGTGGTGTAATGAAAATTTACCAAATTCCTCTACATAATAGATAAGATTTTTGAAAAAATACAATTACACCCTTGGCCTGTAAAAAGAAATTTAGAAAGGAATTTAAGATGTAAAAATATTATAAAATTCAAATTTTAAGAAAAAAATAAGGAATTTTTTGTAACAAATTTTGTGGATGAGTATAAAAACTTTAAAAATAAGTAGAAAGTAATTAAAATATGTAGAAAGCATTTAAAATATGAAGAAAGTATTTTTATGCATGAGAAAATATAGTTATGCATGGATAAAATTGTATTAATGGAGTTAAGGAATTTTGCGGGATATTACATCCATAATCTAATTTCTGAAACGATTGACTAATTGAATACGTTTGGCCTATTTGAAATGTTATTTGATATTATTGGCCATAACACGTTATGCCTTGCCGGCTTATTGATTTATTGAATGTTTATTTCATTTCTAAGCCATATGATTGATTGATTGTGGGCCCTGGGGAGTTTCTTGGGGACCGAACTTGGGCAATATCGGATTGTCGACTAGGACTTTCAAAATCCCTGATTGTCAAGTAGTTCGGATGAATTCTGGAGGTAGAATTCTGAAACACTACCCTAAGCACGTACGTCGGCTATGCTTTTTGATTGATTGAGCTCCTTCGGGAGTTGGAGATATAAGGTGAAATGTTTATATTAAAGATATAAGGGTGACAAACCTACCAAATAGCTTGATTCAGCCTATTGACTCGAATGTGATAAATATTTCAGATATGTATATATGTATATTGATCGTCTTGATTGTCTTGAATTGTTTTCCATATCACATTCCAATATTGTTAGTAATATGCTCATTTTTCTTGAAACTCTTATCCCTGTTTCACGCTATAAGTTTTACTGGGTCAGTAGACTCATGACCCTATTTACCATGTAGGTTCTTGAACTATAAACAATTGAATGATTGGAGCCTATAATGGACTGTATAGCTAGTTTTGGTTTTGATATTTCTCTTGTATTTTGGTTTAGCATATTATTTTGAAACTACTGAACTTAGAATTGTATAGTCTTGTGACTTGTAAGCTTTATGATAGACCATTATGTATTTTGAAATATTTGGAATGTAATGATATTTATATCATGGAACTTAGTTGTATCATTGTATCAACATTTTGGATTTAGTTTGAATAGTTGCAATGTATTAGTTTCTGAATTGGCATCTTTGAACGTATTGGTTTAGAATGGTTAGAACGCAAGTGTAGCACCTCGGGTCCGAATGCTATCAGGATTCGGAGGACGTCACAGGTGGTATCAGAGCCTAGGATAAGAAATCCAGTTGGTTTAGAGCCATAGAATTGTGCCTTTGATCTCGTTTTTTCGCTATTGACTTCATTTGTTCTTTTGTGATGATAGATTGACAAGGGCAAAGGAAAGATGAATGAGAGGACAAGCTTGGATTCCGATCACAATGATAGCGATAGCAATATCGAGCCACTCAAGAAGCATAAAATGGATTACGAGGCTATCATTGAGGAGCTATGCCGAGAGAGAGAGATTACTGGAAGAATGCCTACTTGAAGGAGCACCGGCTATATCAGGTCT
>JACFYI010003824.1:255253-278991 GCA_014898755.1 Handroanthus guayacan | reverse complement strand
TTGAAGGTAAGGTTCTTATCCAAAATTTTATTTGTAAAGCTCTTTTTGATCCTGGTGCTACGTATTCATTTATATCCCGTGATTGTGCTAAGAAAATAAGCTTGCCATTCGAGAACATGAACATCTTCTATGAGATACACACACCTGTAGGGGGATGTTATGAGACTAGGATTAGATATCCTAAATGCCCTGTAGTTATTGAGAATCAGAAACTTTAGTGCTAACTTGATAGAATTACCAATCCACAGCTACGACCTTATCTTAGGAATGGATTAGTTGTTTAGACATCAAGCAGCAGTTAATTGTTATGCTAAGACAGTCAACTTAGGTACCGGAGTAGAAGTTGGTACCTTAAATTCAAACGCAAGTGATGGTATACCCATCATTTCAGCAGTGAAGGCCAGAAAGATAATTAAAAGAGGTGGACAAGGATTTCTAGCCTATCTGATAAACAAACCTTAGGAAAAGATGGAATTGAAGGATGTTAAGGTGATTAATGAATTTCCTGAGGTGTTTCCTGAAGAGTTGAATTCTCTACCCCCAGATCGAGAGATTGAATTCGTAATTGAAATGATCCCTAGGGTAGCGCCATTCTCTAAAACTCCCTATAGAATGGCATCAGCAGAATTGAAAGAGCTTAAGGAACAATTATAAGAACGGCTGGAGAAAAATTTCATAAGACCAAACTCTTCACCTTAGGAAGCTCCGGTCTTATTTGTGAAAAAGAAATATGGTTCACTTAGGATATGCATCGATTACAGAGAGTTAAATAAAGTGATCATCAAGAATAAGTATCCCTTACCTCATATAGACGAGCTGTTTGATCATCTTCAGGGGTCAGCTATCTATTCTAAGTTGGATTTAAGACAGGGATACTATCAATTAAAGATTCGGGAAGGAGATATATCTAAGACTGCATTTAATTCCCGATATAGGCATTTTGAATTCGTTGTCATGCTCTTTGGTCTAACTAATGCCCCTGTAGCATTTATGGATCTGATGCATCGAGTGTTTCGCCCATACCTCGATAGCTTCGTCGTGATTTTTATCGATGATATTCTGGTTTACTCTAAGTTTGAAGAAGAGCATGAAGGGCATTTGAGAATTTTTCTTCAAACTTTGAAGGAGCACTAGTTGTACGCCAAATTTAGTAAGTGTGAATTTTAGCTTGATAAGGTGACTTTTTTGGGTCATATCATATCGAAGAATGGATTAGAAGTAGACCCAGAAAAAGTTGAAGCGGTCTAAAAGTGAAAAAGACTTGCAACGGTCACTGAAGTAAGACGTTTTCTTGAGTTAGCTGGATATTATTAGAAATTTATCCAAAATTTCTCCAAGCTAGCTGGACTACTCACTAGATTGACCCAAAAGGATAGAAAGTTTATTTGGGATAAACAGTGCGAGGAGAGTTTTTTAGAGTTAAAGAAAAGATTGACAACAGCTCCAGTACTCGCACTGCCCGATGAGTCAGAAGAGTTCACTGTGTATACAGATGCCTCAAAGGAATAATTGGACTGTGTTCTGATACAGCACGGCAAAGTGGTTGCGTATGCATCACGAAAGCTGAAAAATCATGAGGTGAACTATCCCACTCATGATTTAGAGCCAGCAACAGTAGTCTTTGCTCTAGCAAAGTGATGTCACTACCTGTACAGAGCTAAGGTAAAAGTATTCACAGATCACAAGAGCTTAAAGTATATCTTTAGCCAAAAGAACCTGAATCTAAGATAACGACAGTGGATGAAATTCCTGGAGGATTACGATTTCACTCTCACCTATCATTTAGGAAAGGCAAACATCGTTGCAGATGCTCTAAGTCGTAAAGAAAGGTTAGCAAGTATGAGCATCTACCCAGAAATGTACAGTGAGATCCTAAGAACCCAAGAGGGGGACAATTGGGTTCAGAAACTGAAGAGAAAAATGAAACTTGATTTTAGGATCGACACTGATGGGTTGTTACGATTCAGGAATTGGATTGCAGTTCCTGCACTGCTGAGGGAAAAAGTGTTATCTGCAGCACATCAAACCAAGTATTCATTGTATCCTGGAGGAACGAAGATGTATAAGGATTTAAAATAGAAATTCTAGTGGGAAGGAATAAAGAAGAATGTAATTGAATATGTTCAGAAATGTCTAATCTACCAGCTGGTGAAGGCAGAACATCAGAGATCGTCTGGGAAGTTGCAGCCACTCCCAATTCCAAGTTGAAAATGGGAATAGATCACAATGGATTTAGTGATAGGTCTACCTGTGGTACGAGGCAGATGTGACAGCATCTGGGTCGTGGTTGATAGACTTATCAAATCGGCACATTTTTTACCGGTTAAGATCCAGTATAATATTGACAAGCTCGCTGAGATTTACACAAGGGAGATCATAAGATTACATGGGATTCCTCAAAGTATTGTCTCAGATAGGGATCCCAAATTCACAGCGAGACTATGGAGGAGCTTACAAGGACCTCTGGGGATAGAATTGCTATTCAGTACTGCTGCACACCCCTAGACTGATGGACAATCGAAGAGGACAATTCAGACACTGGAGGATATGCTACGTGCATGTGTTCTGAATTTTTCAAAAAATTGGGATAGGCACCTACCGCTGGTAGAGTTTGCCTACAATAACAGCTACCAAGCCTCAATTCAAATGGCTCTATATGAGCTACTGTATGGTAGGAAATGTCGATCACCCCTTCATTGGGATATAGATGAAATCAGGAGCGCCTCACGCTCAAGAAAGAATGCACTGTGACCTGAGATATTCCAAGAAGTTGTGGATAATGTTTAGATCATCAAGAAGAACATCAAAATGACTCAGGATTGCCAAAAGAGCTACGCTGACAAGTGTAGAAAAGATTTGGAATTTAATATGGGAGATTGAGTGTTTCTGAAAATTTCTCCCCAGAAAGAAATTTGTAGAATGGGAAAAGCTTGAAAATTAAGCCCTAGATATACGGGACCATTCGAGATCTTGGAACGAATTGATCCTGTAGCATATCGATTAGATCTCTCGCCGAATCTAACAGGGATCCATAATGTATTCCACGTATCTCAGCTACGGAAGTACTACCCTGACCCCTCACATGTTATAGAACATCTTGATATTTCTCTCCAAAGCGACCTCACTTATGTAGAGCAGCCCGTTCGTATCCTAGATTTTTAGGTTTACGAGCTTAAGAATCATAGGATACCACAAGTTAAGGTACTTTGAAGGAATCAAAAAGTAGAAGAGGCCACGTGAAAGCGTGAGGATGAAATGCAGAATAAGTATCCGCACTTGTTCGAATAAGGTATGATTTAGGGACCAGATTTTTTTAAAGGGGAGGAGTGTAACACCCGAGAATTTTCAAAATAAAATTTTTGAATCACCGATTTCTTGGAAATTTATTTGATTTCAAAATCGAGCATCATTTTAAACTCAAAACACATTTCATGCATTCGAAAAATTTTTAATCCAACACGTTTCATTTCTTGTCGCGTATCAACCCAAAAAAAACAGCCCAAAAGGCCCATGAAACAAGCCCAATTCAAGCCCAAGACTTAGCCATCATATTTGACCAATGCGAAAGCGTCTTTGAATCAAAAAAATAAAAAGAAAAAGAAAACGGAAGCTGCAGATCCAACCGTAGCAACAACAACAGCAGCAAGATTGGATCGAAATTCCATCCGTCACCTATCCTATGTAGTCACATTAGCCACCCTAACCTATCACTAAACATTGGTATTTATTTTGAGGGGCTTAAACTCTTAGATTCTTTTATTTCAACCCCAAATCCACTCTATACATAGACCCATTGTTAGATAAGAGATCTGCAGAAACTTAAACACCCTTCATACTTAGAAATTTCTCTAATCAAAGCATTAACACTACTTGCATCATCTTATATTCAAAATTGATTTTTGCACTAAGGGAAGTCAAGGTATGAACTCTCACTCTAGCCTTGGTAAGCTTCTTAAGCTTTGTGATTTAAAGTGGTTTATGCTGTGTATGGTTAGAGCTTGATATAGATATGTATGTGGTTATAGATATTTGAGGATAAGCTTGGATCTTGCATATTCACAACCAAAAGTTAGTTTTTATCATCAAGTTCACTTTTGAACTTGCGTGGATTAAATCTTAAAAACTTTGTTAACATTTTGTTCTCCGTATCCCTCTCTCATTTACAGCCCTGATTTTTCTATTGTCGACCCTGGTTCAGGAATTGTTGTAACAGAATCATGAGTTGTTCTGCCACGAGCTCGTTTCTTGGAGATGTTCTTTGTCGGGGTTCATTTTGCGTAGAAGGTATTGGATTGCGGCATTCTCATCGTGGTACCGTATTATCCACATTATTTGGAGTTCATGGTGCTCACAACTCTTCGAATAACACCCTTCTTGATCCTCCACATTTTCTAGGGAGTTTGTTATTTGATACATTGCCACTTGAAGCCATGTTTATCTGAAATTTATAACAATAGACTTTCATTATTATCTTGAGGGCCTCATATCATTTTTCAAGCTTAAAGGAACAAATAGCAATACTTAAGATATCCAAGTCAAGAACACTTCCAAAGGCTTCACTGCATTTCGTTCAATACATTCAAATACATTTTGTGTTCATATATAGATATAACCATCTTACAAAAGTTGTCAAAATACAAAATGGCTATCCATTTCTATTCTACTACACTTCCTTTCCATCTTTCCTAGGCAAATTTCTACTTACAAAAGATAGTGCTGTCATATGCTACTAATACAAAAGTTAGCACTTTGACCCATCATTATTTACAATCATCCTCCTTGCCTAGTTAAAAGTCAAAACTTTCATGCCAATACTTATATATACACATTTATATACCATCATCCTTATCTAGTCAATCACAATATAATTAGAATCCTCTTCGAGATCCTCCTCCTTCTCGTCATCCTCTCCATTGGTATTGCTACCATTATTATTATTTTCGTTGTCATTAACACCATTGCTACCAACATTGACTTCCATCTTACCCTCCACATGCTCCAATCCAACTTTTTCTTCATTATGGCCGGTCCCACCATCGTGCCCTCGCCATCCTCATCACCCTCGTAACCCTCATTCAACAAAGCGATTTCCCTGACTGCAATTTGCCTATCTACCCAAACAATATCCTTCTCTGTAAGGTGTATAGGACTGGAAAGTGGCGAGGTCCTCACTCACATCCGAGCTGTCATCTTGGACCTCCATTCACCCTCTACTACCACCATTTGGCATATTAGAAGTTCCCTCATCGTAGGTCGAAGCTGTCGGATTAGGAGCTATCACCACATCCTATCTTGCCTCGATGGCTTCCATAAAGAATGTCGAGGACAACCATATAGGATTTTTCCTCTTGAAGATTGGAACAAACTCCTCTAGCATGGAATCTTGGGCTATCCATTCGGTGCCAAACATTGCATTTGTGAGTTATTTGGAAGTATTCCTAAGCTGAGTCACAATACCTCCGATGACTCAGTGAAAATACTCCCCACTGTTTACCGCTATATTTCTCATATTCATATGTTGGCCTTGATGTTTGGCCACCATATCCCCCATCGTCTTTCTAGCCCACATGCTTTACTCTTGATGCACCCTATAAAGATGAATATATACTCTCTTCCAGTATTCTATTTCCCGATCTCACTTAATCACCTCTCCTTCCCAATCAATCACTTTTTGTTTCTTGAGTGGTCCAATGTTGTTGTCACTTGAACTGTGCGTGGAGTTCGAATCCGTCCAGTGGTGCACCTTATTCTTGCCCTTGTTCATCTACCCACATCAATAAAAAGATCCAACGAGGTTAGTGCCTAGAGTAAGAAATAGAAGAAAGGCAAAATTCTAAACATTCTAAACCTTAACACAATGAGGTTTACCTATCCTAGGATCTGATACCACTTGTAATGCCCCAGATCTTAGAGCATCTGCCTCTAGATCGGAAACGTTACCCGTAGGTAAGGTTACTAAACTAAAAACCTTCAATAATACATTAATCCAACAATAAATACTCAATACATTAATGTCTTACAAAAAATACAACTTTCATGTCCCAACAAAGTCATACAACTAAGCTTAATACTATTACAAAATCCCCAATACAATTAGCATAATCCTCAAGTCCTTGATTCGACATGAATTTCTTGAAAATTAATTTCCTACAATTTGTAGAATTAAAAGTGGTGAGTCCACTGACTCAACAAGGAATATAACTATAATCCTGAAAAGGGATAGCTCAATCAATTATGTTCAAGGAGTTCAACATATCAATACGAATGAATAAATCACAAGGATGATTGATATCATGATTTCATAAACAGTCATTTAGCCCAAAGGCTCAATCATAATAATTTGATATTTGTAACAGTACATTCAATATCATGAAACGATTCATGAGCCCAAATTTTTTTATCAATAAATATGAATATCGAAATAAATATGATTGGACTAGTTTTTGGTAGGTCTGTCACCCTTATATCATCAAAATCAACTTGTGTTCTTATTCCTCCTAACCACCCCTGAGTCGTTACTCATGAGGATATTAAAACCACCTATAAGTAGTTACTCAAAAGGATATTATTAGGCATAATCGCCGTAGTACAATTGACCACGAGCCTTAGATTAATGCCTCGAAAATCTACCTCCAGGTTCCTTGGAATTACTTGACATTAGGGAAGCCCTGAGGTTGAGATCGACGATCGTTATTACCTCAATCTTTTCCCTTGAAGTTCCCAAGGCCCAACATTCATGCATTAGGATTCAAAAATCCAGATATAACAATGAATTTTTTATTGGATCAATAAACTGATACTTGAACATTGGATATATCAAAGAAGTTCTCATTAGATTAACAAACGGGTACCTTGAACATTGGATAAAATATTTAGATTGAATTATCGGACATAAGAAAATCGTTTTGAACATCAAAACATTTAAAGGAGATAATATGTGGACTAAAAAAATAGCAAAAAAGATTAAAAATAGTTCAAAACGGCTATGAAATAGGCACCCTAGGCTGAAATGGCTATCAAAATGAGCGCGCTTAAGCGCTGAAATGCTTGTTTGGGTGCTTAAGCGCTCAAACAGTACCCGAACAATAAATCCTTTTTTTTTAACACAAAAATTCTAGAAAATTCTGATTCATTTTAGGTATGAAATATTTAACAAACTTTTGTGATAAAAATGAATTTAAGGTAACCCTTATTTGTCCAAGATTAAGGTTTTATGATGGTTTATCCATTAACCTCTTTTTATTAACACATTAAGGACTTAAATCAAAGAATTTAGATGTCATTAGGATTTTCTTTTATCCTTTAGTCCATCATTCATTATCATTCAAGGGTAGCTTCATGGATTTGTCAAAGGAGTCATCAAACAAATCCCATGTCCAAGATCAATAACAACAATATCAATAATATATCAATATTGAGGGCAAAGTCATAGCATAAATCATGGGAGAAGTCAAGAGGGGTCATAGCAATATCCCTTACCATTTATAGCTCAAATCCAAGGATTAATGTTCCAAGTCTTATGTCTCCTCAAGTTAATCACCTATTTAACATATAAAAGATGATTTAAGTACTCTATTTTCACCATAAATCCATATCAATATATCTCATAAATTTATTCTCAAGCTTACCAAATGAGAGCTGTTAGGGAAGAGCATTTTTCCCCTATTTTTTCCTTTTTTTGAGATTTTATGTGTCTTTGAAGATTGTTAGAAGAAAGTGATATCAATGAATGTTATTTATTTATGTGGATGTATGAAGAAAGAAGTGAAGAGATGAAGAAGAAGAAGAGAACAAGAAAGATTAATTCTTGCAAATGAGAAAGCAAAGTGTTTTTCTTCCACTTCACACACTTATTTATAGATGTTTTGTGGGGTTAAATTTTAAATTTTTGAAGACTTAAAGTCTTCAAAATAAATCTTGAATTATACATACATTTATATATATATATATATATTTTCCCACATGCATTATAACTTGACCAAGGATATTTGGCTATAAAAAATTCATAATATCCCTCCAAAATGGGGGATTGCAATCTGGTAGCCCCATTTTCAGATTTTTTTTTTTTTTTTTTTTTGAAAATTTTGAAATTGGGCTTTAATTATTGAGCTATTAGCTTGGCCAAAATTCCTTGTCTATTGGGCCGAAATCAACGTTTTGGGCCAGATTTAATTGCAATAAAGTTTTTGATTGGTAAAACGAAATATTTTTGTTAGAAAATTTCCAAAGGGTCAAGAGAAGAATCGTTAGTAAGTGGTAAGTTTATGTTTGAAAAATGGTAATTTAAAAATATAATGAGGGGAATTTTCAGGTACAAGAAAAATTTTCGAATGTGAGAAGATATTTTAATTATAAGAAAAAATTTTGTGATTATAAAGATTCAAAATTCAATTAGGGAAAAATTCGGGGTGTTACAACTATGCCACATACATTATTATAGAGGTCATATACTACAAGAATGTATATTTCCAAAGATTAAAATATTTTATTATTTTCAAAAGATTTATTTTACACCCAAAAATTATTTTTTACAATACTTTGGTTCAAGAAATAATTTTTAGTCTAATTTTTAGCCTAAAACTTGAGCTAATTGAGCTCAAATTTCTAACCCATTGTATAACCCATTTTATATACTACAAGTTATATACTATATGAGATGACATATATACACATAAGTGTACATATGACAGCCGTCCAACACCTTTTATCTTTAAGGGATATTTTCATTAGTATAATGAAAATAAATCTCATTCAAGTAAAGGAATTAAGCATATACCAATTGGGATGCACTATAAACTCTTGACACCTAGCAACAAATTTGAAAATGACAAATGAACCTTAATTTATTTCCACAAAAATGCAAGACAAACACATTTCTTCCCAATTTTCTTCTTTTCCTTGCTCTTCCCTCGAATATGCACCTCTGTCTCTACAACTCCTTCAACTTTCAATGCTTTGAAACCTAAGTTTCTCTCATCAAATCGGCCTAAATAATATACCGTTAGAAACCTTGTCGAGTCTAAATAACCATAGAAGTAAGAATTACTCGAAAATATAGAGGAAAACATCTGAAAAAGCTATTAGAAAACAAGGTGTCATGGCTGCCGTGAACAGGGCAATAGCAGAGAAAGATGTTTGAGTGATTAGTGACGAAGATCCAACGGTTTGATCATCGATCAGAAGCCACCGTTAGAAAGATCATTAAGTTAAGGTAATTGTAGAGGTAAATATCACCATTAAACTCCTAGAAATTTTGAGATAAGGTGATTGAAATAATGATTGCCAAATTTTGGTATTTCAATAGGTGGTATGACCTAGAGACTTAGGAAATTTGGAAACCCTTTTGAACTTAAAGCTAAGGGCCAAAGGTAAGGATCATAGCTATTCCCTCTTTTGAACACTTGCTATGGATTGGAACTTGTATTAGTTTATTTCATTTCTTGAATCAGTTGAATTATATTATTGAAACATCATTGGAATTTCTTATTTTGGAACACTTATTTCTATTGAACTCTTGGCTTAATCCTATTGTGACGCTCCCTGAAATCCCGGGGATGTGTGGACCCGAGACCCGAGGTGCATCACTCGCGTTCTATACATTCTAAAACCAATACAAAAATTCAAGGCATAAACATTTAACTAAACTCCAAATTTCGATAAAATAATCCAAACTGAGTTCCATAATATATCATTACATACCAAAAGTTCAAAATACATAAAGCAATCTAACTTATCAATACAGTTCATTGATCTATACATTTTTAGGCCCATAAGTTCCAAAACAATAGTCTAATCCAATTACAATAGGAATTTACAAGACCAAAACGAGCTATACAATCAATCATGAGCTGCAATCATTCAATCGTTCAAGATTCAAGAACCTACATGGTAAATAGAGTCATGAGTCCACTGACCCAGTAAAACTTATAGCGAAAAACAAGAACAAGAGATTCAAGGAGACATGAGCATAGCAAACAATAGGACAAGAATGTGATTTGGATAACAAGTCAAGAACATCAAGATGATCGATATACATATATAAATATCAGAAACATTTATCACATTCGAGTCAACAAGCTGAAACAAGCTATTTGGTAGGTCTATCACCCTTATATCTTCAACATAAACATTTCAGCTTATCCCTCTAACTCCCGAAGGAGCTCAATCAATCAAAAAGTACAGCCGACGTACATGCTTGGGATAGCGCTTCAGAATTCTACCTCCAGAATTCATCCGAACTACCCAACAATCAATGATTTCGAGGGTCCTAGTCAACAATCCGATATTGCTCAAGTTTGGTCCCCAAGAAACTCTCCAGGGCCCACAATCATTCAATCGTATGGCTTAGAAACAAACACAGACATTCAGTCAATCAATGAGCCGACATGGCATATGTTCTAGGGCAAAAAATATCAATAACATTTCAAATAAGCTAAACGTATTCAATCAATCGATTATTTCGAAAATTAGACTATGGACTAATGGGATTTCATCTTAAAACTTTGTATTAAGTTAGAATGATTGGGTGTGGACTCAAGATGTCAAGAAATAGGGATTTGAAATACAAGAAATCGAGGTGGGTCCGAAATTGGGCGGTTGGGCGCGCAAATGGGCGCATAAGTGCCCAAAACACAAAAATTGGGCAGTGGGCGCCCAGCCACTGTAAAATTTTGATCTTTGGCCCGAGAGCATGCACTTGGGTGCCCAACAACGTGCGCTTAGGCGCTGATTCTCGGGTTGAAATTTGATTTTTCATCTTTTGATTTTCTTCGATTTTTTATCCAAATATACACTTTTGAGGTTCTCATATACGTAAAAATATTTATAAATCATTATTTCGGGTTTTGATTTTGAAATTTTTTGAAAGATCGTTTCAATGTCAAAACATACGGTTTTGTTCATATCCTTTGTTTTTAATCAAATTTTTAGTTCGTTTCTCCTCTTAGTCCACAGTCCATTATTCAAAACTCAATCCAACACATCAATGTAAGAGTCAAGAATGGTTCATGTATCATAGGATCTACGTAATCAAGGATTTGAGCATGGATAGGCAAAAATAGCAAATAACCACATGAGTTCACATGCTCAACATATCAAAGGACATCATATATTCAATAACTCGAAGCATGCTCGATTAATCAACAAAAAGCTGGAAACATATGCTCATGGGGAAGGGAAAAGCTATAAATCTTACCTCTTGTAGCAAAACTTGTGAAAGCAAGATCCAAGCTTATCCTCAAATATCTATAATCACATACACATTCATGTCAAACACTATCATACATATTACTTAACCAATCTTAAACCACAAGTCTGAGGCCACTTACCAAGTGTTTAGGTTGAGAGTTCATACCACCTTGAATCCCCTTAATTTTCAGAAATCGATTTTGAGAGAACAAGAGAAGCAAGTGTTTGTTTGAGTGAAATTTTCTAAGTGTTGAGATGCAAGATTTCTACAGAAACATATGGGTCTAAATGGCCTTATTTATAGAGTGGTTTTGGGGTCAAAATGAGAGAATCAATAAGTTTAAGCCCTCCAAAATAAATTCCAACTTTTAGGGGGTAGATAGGTGGCTCTCTTGACAATATAGGATGGATGATGGATGGAAAATCCATCCATCTTGCAGCTGTTGCGGTTGGCTCTGCAGATAAGTTTTCCTTTCCTTTTGTTTTTGTTTTTGAATTTCAAATGGTGCATATTTTAGTCAACAAAAGTGGCTAAGTGTTGGGTTATGTCTTGGGCTTGTCTTGGGCTTATTCCATGGGCCATTTGGGCTTATTTTTTATTCGAAAACGATGAGAATTTGAAGCGTGTTGACTTGAAAAATTTTCGGATACTTGAAACGTGTTTTGATTTTAAAATGAAACTTGATTTTGAAATCAATTAAATTTTGAAAAATCGACGGTTCAAAATTTTGATTTTGGGAATTCTTGGGTGTTACACCTATGCTATTGTTCTCTTGATCATGTTGGAGACTTGATGGAGTAAAAATCATGGACAAAACAAGATTCAAACAACTTGATAGTCTAAAAACACCAAAGTTGGTATTTTGCCAAAATTTCTTCAAAACTTGAAAAATTAAAAATCTCAATGATGACTAGAACAAACTAATACTAATTTCTTCATTTTTTGAGGTCTGATATGTTAAGGAGTTTATACAAAAAAAAAAAAAAAAATTCCATGGTCTGCGGTGGCGCTCAATCCAGAACGTTTTTTAACATAATTTTGATCCGTTTTGCCTTTTTTTGTCCGTTTTTCACTCCATTAAGTTATTCTAATTCTGAATATATAATCTATGTGTCCCGAATTTGATTCAAATAGATTGATAATGTTCAAATCTTATTTGAACTTTGAATATTCCAACTCGATTCATTGTTTGAACCTATCGATCATTTGAATTCCTGTCTCGATAGGATTATATGCTTGAATATGTTCCGTTCACTTTGAACAAGTTCGAAATTCATTTTGAAATCACTTGTTAAATTCTTGGCTATATAAACTCTTGCCCGACATGGCTAAATATTTGAATATATTCTGTTCGTTTTGAAATTTGTGCCCAGATATGGCTATATGTTTGAAAATGCCATTTCATTCTGAACCTATATGTATGTTTGATAAGTTGGGCCCTGGAAATCTTCAGGGGAATTTTATTGGGCGATATCGGGTCGATGATCGAAATCCTTGGGGATTCATGTATGTCGGGTAGTTCAGAGGGGTTCTTGTGACACCCTAAAAATCCCCATAAAAATAAAATCTTGAATAATCGATTTTTTGTTTTCAAAATCACGAACATCATTGTGACGTCAAGGTAAGTTTTGTGCATTCAAAAGATTTTTGTATATTTAAGTTTTATTTTCGTGTCCCATTTTGATCCAAACGAGCGCCCAAAAATCCCTAAATACAATTCTTGAATCGTCAATTTTTTGAAAATTTGTTTGATTTTAAAATCAAGCTTCATTTTAAAATCAAAATACATTTCACGCATTCGAAAATATTTCAAACCAATATGTTGCAAATTCACATCTCGTTTTGACCCAAAAACGAGCCCAAATTACTCGATTTATAAGCCCAATACAAGCTCAAGACCTAGCCCAACCCATAGCCACTTTTGTTGACAAATTTGGCACAAATTGAAATTTAAAAATGAAAGAAAGGAAAAAGGAAATCTGAGACAAAGAGCTATCCGCAGCAGCAGTAGCAATTCTTAATGGATGGTCCATCCATCCTACATGGTCATGTAGCCACCTAGCTACCCCCTAAGTGTTGGATATTGTCTTGAGAGGTTCAAACTTTTGGATTCTCTCATTTTGGCCCCAAGTTCCTCCTATAAATAAGCGTCCTTTGGTCATGAGAAATTCTACAGAAAAACTTCAAACTTACAAACACATTTTAAGCACTTGAACTCACTTGTCTTCTCTTCTCCTTCATGACCGGTTATATTAAGGAATTCTTGGGGGATGAACACTCAACCTAGACCCTTGGTAAGTAGCTCATGAGATATGATTTAAGAGTGGTTTAAGTTTGGTTGTCTAGAACTTGACAATGAATGTATATATATGGTTATAGGTGTTGATTGTAAGCTTGGTTCAACCACATTTTCGGATTTAAGCTTTTAGAGGTAAGATTTATAGCTTATTCTCCTCTCCATGAGCATGTGTTTCTAGCTTTCTGTTGATTAATCGAGCATGCTTTGAGTTATTAAATGCATGATATTCTATGAGCATGTGAACTTGTGTTTGTTATTGCTATTCTTGCTATTCCATGCTCAAACTCTTGAAAATGAATCAATCCAAAGCTTATTGAACCATCTCAAATTATATACCGATGCTTGGGATTGAACTTGAATGATGGACCATGGGCTAAGAGGAGAAACGAACTAAAAATTTGATTAGAAACAAAGGATATGGACAAAACCATACGTTTTGACGTTGAAATGATCTCTCGAAAATTCTTAATACCAAAACCTGAAACGATGCTTTATAAATATTTTTACATATTTAAGAACCTCAAAAATATATTTTTGGATAAAAAATTCAAAGAAAATCAAAAGACAAAAAATCGAATTTCAACCCGAGAGTGGGCGCCCATATGCGCGGGCAGAAATTACTGTTCACCGACGCCCAAGCACCTGGCCGCTGTCCAAAATTTGTGTTTTGGGAGCTCAGGCGCCCGTTTGCCCCCCCAAGCACCCAGTTTCGGCTCTAACTTTATTTCTCATATTTTCAAACCCTATTTCTTGATATCTTGAGTCCATATCCAATCATTTCAATATAATATAAAGTTTTAAAACGTAATCCCACTAGTCCATAGTCCAATTTCTGGAACAATTGATTGATTGAATACGTTTGGCCTATTTGAAATGTTATTTGATATCATAAAATGTTATGCCTCACCGACTTATTGGTTTATTGAATATCCGTTTCTTTTCTAAGCCATATGAATGAATGAATGTGGGCCCTGGGGAGTTTTTTGGGGACCGAACTTGGACAATATCGGATTGTCAACTAGGACCCTCGAAATCCCTATTTGTCACGTAGTTCGAATGAATTCTGGAGGTAGAATTCTGAAGCGCTATCCTACACACATACGTTGGCTGTGCGTTTCGAATGAATGAGCTCTTTCGGGAGTTGGAGGGATAAGGCGAAATATTTTTATTGAAGTTATAAAGGTGATAGATCTACCAAATAGCTTGTTTTAGCCTATTGACTCGAATGTGATAATTGTTTCAGATATGTATATACGTATATTGATCGTTTTGAATGTCTTGACTTGATATCCGAATCACATTCTTGTCCTATCGTTTGTTATGCTCATGTTCTTTAAAACTCTTATTCTCTTCTTTTGCATGCTATAAATTTTACTAGGTCAGTGGACTCATGACCCCATTTAACATTTAGGTTCTTGAATCATGAACGAATTATTGATTGGAGCTTGATAGATTGTATAGCTTGGTTGGAATTGTAAGCCCTATTGTATTTTGGTTTAACCTATTGTTTTGGAACTTCTGGACTTAGATTTGTATTTTGGATCAACATCATGATTTTGGACTCATGAAATGTATAGAATATTGGATTGTATTGATAAGTTAGATTGCTCTATGAAATTTTGGACAGTTTGGTTTGTAACTATACATTTTGGGAATTAGTTTGGATCGTTTGATGGATTTTATGAATTTAGCTTGAATGATTAAGATGTATTAAGCTTCTGTTTGGTTTTGGAATGATTATTCATCTGCGAGTAACACTTCGGATCTCGGGGCGAAATGCCCTGAAATCTGCGGCATTACAGTTCTGGAGGTAGGATTCCAAAGAGTTGCTCCTGAGACTCGTGGTCGACTGTGCTGCGGCGGCTGTGTCTCAAGTATGTATGACTCTCCTTGAGCGATGCTCAGAGTTGTAAGGGAGGGATAAGGAGATATGTATGTTATATGTTGAAGTTATAAGGGTCACAGATCCACCAAATACTTGCCTCGGCCTTATATGTTTTGACATGAATGTGATCAAGTTTATAAGTTATCCGTTCGTATTGTTCGTTCTGAATGATTCGCTATCTGTTCGTATTGTTCATTTTGAATGAATCTATTTTTGATATCACATTCATGGTTCGTTCTTGCTACAACTCTTGTTCAAACTTTGTACTCTTCATATTGTTTATGCTTTTGCCGAGCTATTCTTTATGCTTTTGTCGAGCTATCCATTTACATTACTTGTGAGATAATCGCACTCGTTGGCATATTCTATTTCGTTGTTGAGCTTATTGCCTCTTTACTTTTTATTGGAACCCATGTTCTTCGCTATTCCATAGCTATGCTTCTTACTAAGTCAGTAGACTTATTCAAATATATTACCATGTGTAGGTGAGTAAGCATCTGAAGCTTTGCGTTAATATATTGCTTCCCTTTTTGGAATTATGTATATAAGTAGGTATCTTGATTTGATGAACGCTTAGATTCATGTTTTGTTAGAATGTATAGATTATCGCCTTGTAATAGCTAGGATTTTTGGATGTAACATTTTGGTTTAGTTAGTCTCCGTTTGAACTACGGATACGTTGGCTTGTATTTTGGATCATAAGTTATGAATTTAGATAGACTTTTTGTGTATGGTGTTAGTTAAGTTCGTCTGCTAGTAGCACTCTGGATTTCGGGGCGAAATGCACTGAAATTCTGGGGTATTACAGGTGGTATCAGAGCTCTGGGTTTCTTTTGGTAAGAACCCGAGCTACGCTGGAATTAGATCCTTGGGATAAGAACTCCTTCGGATTATGTCATAGGATTGGACCTACTTAAGTTATATCATTTGGTATAATGAGTAATGCTTAAATGTATCGAATTGCAATTAGGAGGCCTATCAATTCGTGAACTGTTATATTTATGCGTTAATCATTTGATCCTATATTTATTACTTTTTGAGTCACCCCAGAAATCTAGGTATTTAAGTAAATTCATTATTGTAATCACAAATTTTATTAACCATTGCGTTTGGATAGGATATATACTTTGGAGGCTTATAAGTAAAATAATTATTGAGGTTATGGTTTCCCAAGGAATGCTGCCACCTCATGTGAGGCAAAGGTTGACAATGGTGCCGAAGGTACTAGTCATCGGTGGGAGTGGCGAGCTATGATAGTGGATGAAGCCGGGTGATACCTCAAGGATCCCGAAGTAAGTACATATAACAGATGCCGAACTTGAGTGGTCCGGGAAGCATTTAAAGGACCGTGACGACGATATCATGTATATAGAACAATCCGTTCCTAGATTTCCAAATTTGCGAACCTAACAATCATAGGATACCCCACTCGTTTGAGTAAAGATATGAATTTGAGGACCAAATTTTTTTGAGGGAAGAATGTGACAACCCGAAAATTCCTCTAATTTAATTTTAAAGTGAGAAAATTTATCTAATTAAATTCTTAGACAAATATTTCCTTAATTTGATTTTGAACTCTCAATTTTTAATCGATAGACGTTTTAAAAAGATTTTTAGAAAAACCTTAATCGATAATCGATTTTTCACCGATTTGAGATTTTTCTCTCAATTAAAAATATTTTACTACTTCCAAAAGATTTATTTTACACCCAAAAATTATTGTACATATTATTTTGATTCAAGAAACAATTTTTAGTCTAATTTTTAGCCTAAAACTTGAGCTAATTTAGCTCAAATTTCTAACCCATTGTATAACCCATTTTATATTCTACAAGTTATATACTATACGAGATAACATATATACACATAAGTGTACCTATGACAGCCGGCCAACACCCTTTATCTTTAAGGGATATTTTCATTAGTATAATGAAAATAAATCTCATCCAAGTAAAGGAATTAAGTATATACCAATTGGGATGCTCCATAAACTCTTGACACCTAGCAACAAATTTGAAAATGACAAATGAATCTTAATTTCATTTTCACAAAAATTGAATTTGAATTTGTAAGAAATTTCGGAGTGACAACTAAGTCCCAAACTTCTTCTATAAGATTGGAATGAAAATGCAAGACAAACACATTTCTTCCCAATTTTCTTCTTTTCCTCGCTCTTCCCTCGGATATGCACCTCTGTCTCTGCAACTCCTTCAATTTTCAATGCTTTGAAACCCAAGTTCCTCTCATCAAATTGGCCTAAATAATATGCCATTAGAAACCTTATCGAGTATAGATAACCATAGAATCAAGATTACTCAAAAATATGAAGGGAAACATCTAAAAAAGCTATTAGAAAACAAGGTGTTGTGGCTACCGTGAACAGAGCAATAGCAAAGAAGGATGTTTGAGTGATTAGTGACAAAGATCCAACCGTTGGATCGTCGATCGGAAGCCACCATTAGAAAGATCATCAAGTTAAGAAAATTGTAGAGGTAAATATCATCGTTAAACTCCTAGAAATTTTGAGATAAGGTGATTGAAATATTGATTGCCGAATTTTGGTATTTCAATAGGTGGTATGACTTGGAGACTTAGGAAATTTGGAAACCCTTTTGAAGTTGAAGCTTAGGACCAAAGGTAAGGATCATAGCTATTCCCTCTCTTGAACACTTGCTATGGTTTGGGACTTGTATTGGTTTATTTCATTTCTTGAATCAGTTGAATTGTATTGTTGAAACACCATTGGAATTTCTTATTTTGGGACACTTATTTCTATTGAACCCTTGGCTCAATCCTATGCTATTGTTCTCTTGATCATGTTGGAGACTTGATGGAGTACAAATCATGGACAAAACAAGATTCAAACAACTTAATAGTTTAAAAACACCAAAGTTGGTATTTTGTCAAAATTTCTTCAAAACTTGAAAAATTAAAAATCTCAATGATGACTAAAACAAAATAATGCTAATTTCTTCATTTTTTGAGGTTTGATATGTTAAGGAGTTTATACAAAAAAGAAAAAAAAGAAATTTTCCATGGTTACTATTTATCGAGCGCAACCACGCCTATTTTCGTAGGGGGACGCGCCCAGGACAGTGGCCTTGAATACTTTTACATGCGTCCGTGCCCACTTTGATCCGCGATGGCGCTCAATCCAGAACGTTTTTAACATAATTTTGATCCGTTTTGCCTTTTTTCGTCCTTTTTTACTCCGTTAAGTTCTCCTAATTCCGAATATATAATTTATGTGTCCCGAATTTGATTCAAATCGATCGATAATGTTCAAAAATCTTATTTGAACTTCGAATATTCCAACTCGATTTATTGTTTGAACCTATCGATCATTTGAATTCCTGCGTCGATAGGATTATATGCTTGAATATGTTCCGTTCACTTTGAACAAGTCCAAAATTCATTTCGAAATCACTTGTTAAATTCTTGGCTATATGAACTCTTGCCCGACATGGCTAAATATTTGAATATGTTCTGTTCATTTTGAAATTCGTGCCTAAATAGGGCTATATGTTTGAAAATGCCATGTTCGTTCTGAACCTATACGTATGTTTGATAAGTTGGGCCCTGGGAATCTTCAAGGGATTTGATTGGACGATATTAGGTCGACGGTCGAAATTCTTGGGGATTCCTGTATGTTGGGTAGTTCGAAGGGGTTCTAGAGATAGGATTCAAAGAGCTCCTCCTGAGACTCATGATCAACCGTGCTACGGCGGCTGTGTGTCAAGTATGTATGACTCTCTTTGAGCAATGCTAGAAGTTGTAAGGGAGGGATAAGGAGATATGTATGCTATATGTTGAAGTCATAAGGGTGACAGATCTACCAAATACTTGCCTTGGCCTTATATGTTTTGACATGAATGTGATCAAGTTTATAAGTTATCAGTTCGTATTGTTCGTTCTGAATGATTCGCTATTTGTTTGTATTGTTCATTTTGAATGAATCTATTTTTGATATCACATTCATGGTTCGTTCTTGCTACGACTCTTGTTCAAACTTTGTACTCTTCATCTTGTTCATGCTCTTGCCGAGCTATTATTTATGCTTTTGTCGAGCCATCCGTTTACATTGCTTGTGAGATAATCGCACTCGTTGGCATATTCTATTTCGTTGTTGAGCTTATTGCCTCTTTACTTTTTATTGGAACCCATGTTCTTCGCTATTCCATAGCTATGCTTCTTGCTAAGTCAGTAGACTTATTCAAATATATTACCATGTGTAGGTGAGTAAGCATCTGAAGCTTTGTGTTAATATATTACTTCCCTTTTTGGAATTATGTATATAAGTAGGTATCTTGATTTGATGAACGCTTAGATTCATGTTTTGTTAGAATGTATAGATTATCGCCTTTAGGATGTAATATTTTAGTTTAGTTAGTCTCCGTTTGAATTATGGATACATTGGCTTGTATTTTGGATCATAAATTATGAATTTACCATGATGGATTTTGTGTATGGTTTTAGTTAAGTTCGTCTGCGAGTAGCACTCCGGATTTCGGGGCGGAATGCTTTGAAATTCTGGGGCGTTACAGAAAAAAATCTTAAATGTCTATTTCATGATATTTCTTTCTTAAAATAATAAAAAGAATTATTTAAATCAAATAAAGCAAAATAAATATTCTTATAATAAAATTATCAAAAATCAATTTTACGTCGATGTGTTGCACCGGACATATAATAATTAGAAGTTAAATGAAATGATTTGACAAACCGTAATTCAGATATTTGGGTTGAGAAGGGACTATTGTTTTAAGTTTCATTTTTTTGTTGACCAAGACGAAATGACACTCATCATAAGAACAAAACACAAATGGGAAATAAAATAAATCAAAGGATTAGTTGTAGGAATTCTGGTATTTTTCATTAAAAGATTTTGATTTTTCTTATCTCAAAAATTGATGAAATTTATCTCGTTGTGAAGATACTCGTAAATTATTTATATGTCAAAATTCAAAGTGAATGAAAAAATTATATTGAAGCGAGAAATAAATAAAGACATTGGTAGGTGTTATAATAATGTATGGAATTTGATTAATTGATATTTAATTTCAAAAGTATTAAAGAGTTGGTATTCTTAACTGAAGGACTGTGTTTTGTAATCATGTCGTTTTAATTGTGTGCATTAAAAAAGGAGTTATAACTCTTGTTAAATAACTTGCATCTTTAGATAAAATCGCATTGCACAATTATAAATAGGATTGTATAAAATCATGTTATAGAAGTACAAATCCACTATATAGCATTCGTGTGATCAATAAAAAGCACTCCTTGCATTTGTAGTTGATAAAGAGTTTTAAGTCAGTAGATTTGTGTGATACATCCAATTGAAGTGCCGCATTTGGTTGTTTGAGGAATCACTATATCTTAGGAGGCTGCTTGTCATAAATGTTTTGAGCATTGCGAAGGACAAATAAAGCCTTAATGATAGTGTGTGGTACACAAATATGCCTTGGTTCCAATATTTCTTACACTACACTAATATTCAAGTCAGCCTTTCATAACTTTTCCTTGCACTTATGTGCAATTTTGTATTTTCTATTATTATTTTCTCTAAAAATTATATATGTAATTTTATTAGGACCATAGAAATTACCCGACAAGAAAACGTTCACTAACAAAATTTTTGTGGCTGATATAATTCTATGATAGATAGATCCTATATTTATGACAAATTGGAGTGATCCAATACTAATGGATAAAAAAAAATTAGCAAAATATATAAAAATGACAACACTTATAATCAATTAATGATAAATTTCAATTAAAGTTTTTTGTTTATGATGGAAATCACAAATGTTAGTTATGTGAGGGGCATTAATTCCATTATGAAACTAATCACTGCTAAGGCACATACTTAAAGATATGTGATATAACTATTCGAGATAAGCTTAAAAATTTCTTCAATTCTTATTTTCAACGAATATCATTTTATTGTGGTCTTTATTTCATAATTAATGTGCCCTTTTATATTGCTTAATTTCATTCATGGTGACACTTTATTGTGGTTTTAATATATATTTGACAAAATTATTTTATCATTAGTGAGCCTACTTATTATTGCATCTATGGTGTTTTTTATGATATTTTAGTGGACTCATTAATCTTTGTTTAGTGGTCAAATATTTTTTGTGTTATGTAAAGGGGCACTACAAGAAAATTTCAGTTCAGCTACGGAATGTAGCGACGAAAACATTTCATCGCGACTTCGTTGCTAATCAGCGAGCACATAGCGAGGAATTGGGTTTTCGTCGCTACCAGGGTACAAAAAGAGACGTTTCAATTTTTAAAAAATGTAGCGATGTATCAGAGACAGATCAGTGATCAGATGAGCTATAGCTGAAATAATTGTCGCTGATGTTTCACTGTTGCATCGCTGAGTGTGGAGAGGATATCAACAAGGTACGAAGTTGGTCACTGTGTTGTCGCCAGTTGGGGTAATTATGTAAGCGAGGGATATGTTAGTCGCTGAACTCTCGCTGTGTGTGAAGATAGTAGCAGCGATAGACATTGTGGTGGCTGAGGCGTCGCTCATGTTGTAAAAGTATCTGCGAAGGATGTTTTTGTTGCTGATCAATCAGTGATATTTTAAATATTTTTTTCAGCTCCCTTTTCGTACTTTGACACCTTCCCTCAAAGTTTGAAACACGTGTTCTTCCCTAAAATGAAAACCAAAACGATTCTTGCCTAATGCCAAAAACATAAAACTTGTCTGAAAAATTGGGTAGAAAAAACAAAACAAAAAAAAGGTTGAAATTCTGGCGCCTGGTCACATTCTCCCCTAAGGAAGAAGCGAGCACCCCTGTTCTTGGTTCATCAAAATAAGAATAAAACCAAAAAAAAAAAAGAAGAATACCCCCGGTAGCTTCTTGCATTATTGTGTCGGAGAAGACAACACTGCTTGTGTTTTTCGTTCCTCCGTTTGAGAAGAAAATCTACTTTCATTCAACTGTGAAACCAACCCAAAGGGCGTTCGTTCGATTTGCAGTGAAACTTGAAATTTTCAGGTAATTTTTCCTCGATTTTTTCATCATTTGAGCTTATATTTGCAATGTAGTGAGATTTTCTGATCAAGATGTAATTTTGAACTTGAACTGTTAGGCATGAGAAACTTGAAATGTTATGCATTTGGTTAATTTGACTCGGTTTATGCTTCAAAAGAATTTTTAGGTGAGGGAAAATTGTAGTTTATACGTAATGTACGTAATATTAGGTTTCTGAAAGTCTATTTTGCATTTACATATATGTGTACTGCAATGAGATTTTGGACGTTACCCTATTTTAATACTTGCAATGTCTGCATTTCTTGCTTAAGTCGTTTTGGATATATACTTGAGTGAAGTACAGAAGATTATTATGAATGTTAGGCATTTGAAACTCGATTTTGCACTTATATTTGCATTGTAGTATATATTAAGTTTTTATACATTTGAAGGCAGGAATGACAGAAATTTCATCGCGTTGCTCCCCAATATTTTTGCACAACACAATGAAAAATCTGGAATCTAAAATGAGTGCAAAACACTGAGAGGCATTGGAGAAAATCCCATTCTCAATTTATAAAGAAATACCCTCTTTACTCATGAGCTTATCTCGCCTTCCATCTATCATCAGAAGGTTTCGAGAGAGAAACATCTCATTTGCCTTTGCGAGAGGTGTGGAAGTTCCTTTTACTCCTTTTGAGTTCTCGATTGTTTTGGGGTTGCCAACTAAGGGGCAACTTATTGATGTTAACTTGAAAATGAAGTCCAGAACAATGGAGAGACTCTTTTCAGAAAAACTTCAAAATTTGAATCGAAAATATGTAGTTATTAACAAATTAGATGAGCTTGCAAATAAAGACAATGCAAAGGATATAGATGACTTTTGTAGGTTGTATATGTTGTTAGTTTTTAATTATTTTTTATTTCCTACTTCAAATTATTGGACCCCTGGATTCCTCCTGCCCTACTTGGATGATTTATCAAATATGGGAGAGTTTGCATGGGGCATTGCTACATACTCATTCCTCGTCCAAGAAATGAGGAAGTGTGTTGGGGCAGGAGAAAATTGGAAGAAATACCTCAACGGTTGCACTGTTGGATTGATGATAAGTGAGTTTGATTTGAATGATTATATTATTTACATTTGTATTTGGTTACGTATAACAATTTATTTATGAATGACAGGCATGGCTTTATGAACGCGACCCATAATTGGGAACAACCCAAAAGTTGATTGAATTTTCCTGGTTATACCGGTGGGGAGAATGCAAGCTGCCCAACAAAGTGTACGATATCGAGAATCGTTTGAAAAGTATAACTGTTGAAATGGTAATGATTTACAGATTAGGATATTGTTATAATTTGGTATTGTAA